>RBNK01002317.1:0-11421 GCA_003990785.1 Endogone sp. FLAS-F59071 | reverse complement strand
TCCTCACAGGTGGTTAGAAAAAACCCCCTTACAACTTGGTAGCAGCAGTAATAAAAAACTGTTATAATAATAAGAAATATACTACTAATATTTTTACAAAGGCCTAGAATTATCAATTTCTTTTAGATATAATCAACATACTTGAAGTGCTATTAAAACACTACACACATCTAATTTCCAACAGCTAGAGAGGTTATATACATCATAGAACCCTTTAAGTAGATATAATATCAGCAACTGCTATGAAGCACTGATTCAACAACCATAGCTTACTTACAAGGTGAAATATACCTTGAACTCTACAATGAACTTCTAGATGACTTCAAAAACCCTTTTAGAACTGATACCTACTTCAAAGCATTTTAAGACTTCCTTTATGAAAACATCAAAGAGGATCATGACATTGTTTCAATTATATAAGCAGAATACTATTTCACCAACCTTACATCTACTATATAAGGATATAATAATCAATAAATTATCAAAGAGTAGATTATCAACTCACCATTCAATTACTTAATACACCAAGGCACCATTTACTACCAGATTGTAAATAGATTATTTAAAGAATTAGTAATAGAAGATCTTATATAATTTGCCAAAACAACATCATTAGGATCAACTATACCTATCATACCACTATCTATTAAGGAACCTATTGATCTTATAATATCTATATTCTGACATACATCTAGATCAAGCAGATTACTATTTTGAGAAGTACTTGACATAAGTGAACTATACAAATCTGATACAACTGTTTATTACAACACTGACACTGCCTTTATTGAAGACACCGATATAACTATTTGGAGAATTACCCCCAAAGCTGATATACTTAAGGAATTAGAAGACCTTAACTCAAAAGATGAAATATTTGATCACAAAGCAAGAGAATACATCTAACATACTGACAGAGGAGAAGATAAACTTCCTATATTATCACTACTTGCACTAACTATATTCACTGACATAATAGCTAATACTGCAATTACCATATTAACTGTATAAGTAGCAGCTTTAACTGCACTTGTAGGACAAGTAGCATAACTTAGCTAAATAACCAAAGCAGTTAACTTATAACTCTTTAATGAAGAAGCCAAAGAAGTTATTACATTTATATTAGCTATTAAAGCCAATTATAATGCTAACATCTGGAATGATGATTGAGTACTAGATGATAGACTTACTAATAACATCAATTATATACCTAAACAAGTATATACTAAGTTATATACACAGATTAATAAAATTGCTAGATTTCTCAGAAAATCAGCAGCAATCTGGTGGCAAAATCTGCTTAGAAAACCTTTGACCTGGCAAGATATAACTTTAGTAGCAACTCAAGTAGCTGGTATAGCTCAACCAGGATATCCAAATATCCCTATATAATAAGGCCTTAGATCTCTACTGATTGACAAATTCTGTAGTAGTATACCTATTGCAAAAGCAAAGAAATAACTGACTATAGCAAGATTCAACACTAAAGGAACCAAAACCTTTAAAGCTTTTGCAGCAGAAATTAACGCCAATCTTATCATTATTGAAATACCTTATAATAATAATAATTATATTACTTGTAGTATACAAGCTAATACCTTATTCAAGACTCTTCTGCAGTGGTTGAAAACCTGCATTAAGGAGAGAGGAAGTCTATATACTCACGAGCAATAGTGTTTTGGTATAGTTATTAAATTAGTATATACAATTCTATTAGTATATATAAGAGTGATATTATTAGATATAACTGTTACTGTACTGCAGCACTACTTAGAACATTCTAGTTACTTAAATCCGAAAGAAGAAATCAACACTTCCTTATCAGGATTGGATATAGAAGAAGAAATAGGCACTGCCGATATCATAGATACTGCCAATATTATAGGTGCTGCCGACATCGTAGGTACCACTGACATTGTAGATACTACCAACATTGCAAGTACTACCAACATTATAGGTATCACTGACATCATAGGCACCACCAACATTGTAGGCACTGCTGACATTATAGGCACTACTGATATCATAGGTACTACTAATATTGTAGGCACCATCAATATTATAGGCATCACTGACATTATAGACATTACTGATACTATCAATACTATTGATATCAAGATTTATAGTTAGCTTATATTATTTTAGCTTTTTAATTTTATATAAATATCCCTTAATTCTTTATTTAATAAACTTCAGTTAGTTAGTTAATCAGTTCTTCAATTCTCAAATCTCTTTAACAATTCCTTATACAAATACATTGATCTGATATAACTCTCTACAGAAGCCAGAACCTCAAGAGGCTTTGTATAATGTAGATAGTTGTAGACTTATTAAATTAAAGTTCTATACTATTCTTGCAATCTTTCAAAATAACTTCTAAAGCTGTATATACTCAAAGACCTTTTGAAAGCTTAAGATCTCACCCCTTTCTACATACATCAAGAGTGCTAAAAGACTATAAGTCTAAAACTAATAATTAATATTCTTATAAAGATACAAAGTACTTTCAATACCTTAGAAACCTTGTGATATACTCAGAGATTTCTAAGTCTAATATAGATTAGTATTATCAGATACTTCCTCACAGGTGGTTTAGAAGAAACTTCCTTACAACTTGGTAGCCATGGGTTACAAAACACCATCAACCTCTTATAACTTGAACTATCTAGAAAAACTGCTGAAATGGTAAGATACAACTTTAGTAGCAGCAATATTAATACTTAATACAATAAATATTCAGCATCATCACAACATAATTAACATTTAAGGAACATATATTATAAACATTTTATTAAGGCCTAAATTCTTTTGAAATACTTGTAATATACTTAGAGTAATACTAAACATCTATATAAATCAGCAAGAAAACTATAATATCGAAGAGGAATGGAGACAATCACAATAATGAGAGGTATAGATGGACTTCAAAAGCAGGTAAACTTTGTGAATGGACTTCATAAAGACATGTCAATATAAGCAATCTTGAGAAGATAATATGAATCATTTATTGGAGATATAGATTACTGAATCAGTATTGATAGAAATGGATATATAACCTGGAGTAACAAGTACTAGCCAACATAATAATAATAGCTAAATTAAGAAATAAATGAATAATTATCAATAAAACAATTATCAGTAATATTTAGACTACAAACTAAACAATTAATAGTCAAAAAAACCTCAATTAAGAAAATAATTATCTATTTAGATTTACTTAAGAAGAAGAAGATAATGATAATATATAACAGGAGGCAATATAAGCCCTCTATAAATTTACCTACTCCTCAAACCTTAAAACTTTATGAGGAGACTAAGGTTCTGAAAATCAGGACTTAACCTTATTAATAGATTAGCATTTTTAGATATTAACCCAATCTTCAACAATTATAGAAGAAGGATACACATTCTCTTGATCATCTGATGGAGGTTAAGGAGACCATGTAGACTTTAGAGACCAAGAACTCTTGATGATATAGCTGATTTAATTATCAAAAAGAAAACATAAGAGAATTACTAAGTAATCTCAACAAAATAGATAAGAGTTATGTCAGAACTAAATTATAATTACCAGTCTTCAACTTTATTAGTTATAATAAGTGTAGCAGATATCTTACTAGCCATTAAAGAAAGTACTACTGAAGCCATAACTATAGCAGTAACTACTGAAGACAGACTGACAATCAGTTCAACTGCTACAACAGAGACCCATTTGATAAATCGACCAAATCGATCACAGAGCCTTACAATTCATACTTTCAAAATCTACCTTCTATAATGATTGCAAGGTTATCATCGCCAACTATATGGAGAAGTATCTGGAGTATGCAAGCAGTTTGAAAAAGTATAGTAGAAAAGAACTACTTATAAGTTAAGAAGACTTCCAAAGATTCTAACTTATAATAACTTACATACAAAC
Organism: Endogone sp. FLAS-F59071; assembly: GCA_003990785.1. Classification (NCBI taxonomy): domain Eukaryota; kingdom Fungi; phylum Mucoromycota; class Endogonomycetes; order Endogonales; family Endogonaceae; genus Endogone; species Endogone sp. FLAS-F59071. Next base: position 7,502 of record RBNK01002317.1, on the reverse strand, counting down.
CTAGAGTAGAAGTCTCTACAAATCGACACTTGGGAGGATACTCACCAGCATCCTTACCATCAGAATTTCGACAACACTTACCAAGGATAGAAAGACTTAAGGGAGGAGTTTCATAAATGATCTCACCATCATTATTATCTCAGTGATGCTTATCAAGGATAGAAGGAACTGGATATTGTTAGTATTGCGAAGTTATAGTAAAAGTATATGAAAAAGGAGTAGTATATGATTTAGAAAGACTTTGAGTTCAGAGTTGCAAGATAGAGATGTCGGATGACCCCATTCTTATACTTGCCAAACAATCACCTAAGTAACTTAAGCATTAGTACCCCCGAATCTCAGCAAGACCCTAAGAACTTACCTATACACTAGAGAGATCTTATTTGGAAAGAAATCTTATTATTGACTCAAGCAAGCAAAACAACTCTTGTCGAAGAGAGCAGATAAATCTAGATAACAAAAGCAAGATACATAATAAGACCCCCAGCCAAGAAATGAATCACTGAAAGAAAGTAAGTCACCAGAAATAGAATCATATGTAAATCCTATACCCCAAGACCTTATAACCAACACTTCATGGCAAGATTCAGCAAGACTGATATATACAGCATTTAGTCTAACTAACATGTATAGCATTCAGATAGCCCAACATATGCATATATATATGAATCACTTACCTCATTTCACTAATAACCTTAGTGAACAATTGATGAATCAGTTCAAATTATCAGCATCAAATGAGCTTATATAGAAAGCTAGGACACCCGACCAAGGACCTGATCTATATGAATGACCTAAGAGTTAGAATGGAGAAAAATAGAACTAACAAATCAGCTCACACCTGAAAACAAGCTTCATAGATAAACAAAATGTTAGAATTACCCGATTAACCCCGATGTAAACAAAACAAATCACAGTACCTGAATTACAAGAAATGCATCATAACTGCCATATATAGAAGAATCTAAAGTTACCTACTGAAATCAGCAGATAAGAAAACTTCAGAATAAGACCGATATCAATGAATTAAACTACCTGTATAAAATAGAATACTTAGACAACCACCTGCAAAGATACCTTGACAATTACTGTATCAAACTGAACAGTAGGAAAATAACTCATAGAATACTAAATAACTTTCTTACAGAAATAGTGTAAACACTATTTTTCCAAGAGAGGAAGAGTTGTAAGAGTGATATTATAAGACATAACTATTACTGTGCCACAGTACTACTTAAAACATTCTAGTTACTTAAATCCAAAAGAAGAAATCAACACTTCCTTATTAGGATCAGATATAGAAGAAAAAATAGATACTATTGACATTATAGGCACTGCTGATATCATAGATACTACTGATATCATAGGCACTGCTGATATCACAGATACCACCAATATTGTAGGCATTGCTGACATCGTAGGCACTGCTGATATTATAGACACCATCAATATTATAGGTACTGCCAATATCACAGGCACCACTGACATTATAGGCACTGCCAATATCATAAATATCGCTGATACTATCAATACTATTGATATCAAGATTTATAGTTAGCTTATATTATCTTAGCTTTTCAATTTTATATAAATATCTCTCAATTCTTTATTCAATAAACTTTAGTCAGTTAGTCAATTAGTTTTTCAATTCTCAAATCTCTTTAACAATTCTTTATATAAATACATCGATCTGATATAACTCTCTATAGAAGCCAGAACCTCAAGAGACTTTATATAATGCAGATAGTTGCAAACTTATTAAATTGAAGTTCTGCACTATTCTTGTAATCTTTCAAAATAACTTCTAAAGCTGTGTACACTTAAAGACCTTTTGAGAGCTTAAGATCTCACCCCCTTCTACATATATCAAGAGTGCTAAAAAACTATAAGTCTAAAACTAATAATTAATATTTTTATAAAGACATAAAGTACTTTCAATATCTTAGAAACCTTATAACATACTCAGAGATTCTTAAGCCCAACATGGATTAGTATCATCAGACACTTCTTCACAGGCAGTTTAGAAGAAACCCCCTTATAGTACAATAAACTCAAACAGAGAACAAGAACTACAACTCTAGTTCAAACAGTAAAACAATGACTGATACTTACCATTGAAGAGAATTCAACCCCCAAGGAGAATTCAGAGGAGGATAAGGAAACTACAACAATAATCCATTATGATGAAACAATTTTAAGAAGGAAGAAACAAGGATAACTGGAAGAAAACAAAGACCTGCTTTAACTGTAGAAGATGTGGATATATCACACCTGAATGTAGAAGTACTCATACTATTACTAGAGAAAAAATCACAAAGAAAGAAGAAGTTAAAGATGCAAGTAAAAGTATAACAGCTAAAGAAGAACCAGACCTAAGAAATATTAGTTAACTATATATAATTGAAGAAAAATACAACTAAGAATACCACAAGTTAACTAAATAAGAACAAATAACCCTTATTAATTAGAACATAGTGCAGACAAGATGCTCATTCTATAATCAATGTATCTATTGTGCCAAACACATGTGTAACTGTTCAACAACTCACCTCATACTGGATGAAACTAAAGTAAAAGACATCTTCATTACTAAAAAGAAAGATTAAAGGGTAAAACTGCAGCTAAGATACTAACAGATACTACTAATAAATAATGAACCTTACTATGGCAAGAACCCACACCCTTATGTCAATAACACTGGAGAAATTTATAACATTTTCTGAAGAAGCTATGTATCAATACATTGATAAAGGAAAGTTCTAGGGAGATAAGAAAAGATATGATTAAGGAGTATATTGGGACAAAATTTACCTACAAGACCTTTGGACCATCTATGACTTATCTACTATCAATTGCAAAGGATGTAATCTAGCCTACAATAGCACTTGGTAAGAATTGGCTGATATCAAAGAAAGAAGATAAGAAGATAAAAAAGAAGAATTGAAAGAATTATCAGATGATGAATATCTATACATGATACAGAAAACTAACAATAAAATTAACTTCCTAGTCAAAAAGAAGTATCTGGATGCTATAGTACCTACCAAAGGAATAGCAAACTCTGCAGGATATAATATCTATATAAATGAAGATACACTAATCCCACCAGAATTAATTTTCCTGATCAAAACAGGAATTGCTTTAAAGCTATCAATAGGAATATATATACAAATTCTAGATAAAAGCAGTAAAATCAAAGAAGGAATCTCAATCAAAGCCAAAGTTATTAATGCAGACTATATTGGTAAAATTATACTTATAGTTCACAACTTATTAGCTTACTGTAAATACCAAGTCACCAAAGGAGCCAAGCTAGCACAATTTGTATTCATCAAGCTTGACAATTTAGTAACAGCTAAAGTCATAGAACAACTTCCAAAACTGAATGCATTGTAGGAGGATTTAGATCAACAGACAAAAAGAAACCTATACTTACCAAGGATGAATGATGGTATCTGAAAATAGTACAAGGGATAGTATTATATAGATACTGTCCTCATGGAAACAGAACCTACTATGCAGATAATGCTTAGAAATGCTGGAGCTGCATTAAAGAAAGCAAGAAACCATAAATCCAACAATTAGTAAAGAAAAAAGAAGAAGCAAAACAAGTATGCAAGACTATAAAACTACTAACCAAAGAAAAGAAAACAGATTGGTCCATTAATAATATAACAGATATGTGATCTATTAAAGAAACAAATGAAGAAAAGCTAGAAGAAAAAGTAGAACATAAAACCTTATCATTACTTAGAAAGAAGACAGAACTTCTTTTCTATAAAGGAATAATGAAGAATAAAACAGTCAACATACTGATCGACAGTGGAGCAATATGCAATTTCATCAGCAAACAGTTAGTGGATCAACTCAAAGTAATCAAGTCACTATAAGAAGCAGCAATGATTATAGAAGTCACTGATAGAGGAACCCAATGAGTCACCCATACTGTAAGGGGTTTCTTCTAAACTGCCTGTAAGGAAGCATTTGATAATACTAATCCATGTTGAACTTAGGAATCTCTGAGTATGTTGCAAGGTTTCTAAGGTATCAAAAGTACTTTGTTTCTTTATAAGAATATTAATTATAATTTTCAGACTTATAGTCTTTTTTTAGTACTCTTGATGTGTATAGAAGGGGATAAGATCTTTAGCTCTCAAAGGGATCTTGAGTATATACTGCTATTGAACTCATTTTGAAAGGTTGCAAGAATAGTGCAGAACTTCAATTTAATAAGTTTACAACTATCTGCATTATGCAAAGCCTCTTGAGGTTCCAGCTTCTTGTAAAGAGTTATATAAGATTGATGTATTTGTATAAGAAATTGTTAAGAGGATTTTAGAATTGAAGAACTGAACTTGAACTAAGAACTGATTATTCTTGAACTAAGACTGAAGTTTATTGAATAAAGAATTAAGAGATATTTATACAAAATTGAAAAACTAAGATTGATAATATGAGCTAACTATAATCTTTAATAGTGTTGATAGTATTGGTGATATCTATGATATCAGCAGTACCTATGATGTCAGCAGTGCCTACAATGTTAGCAGTGTCTATTTCTAATCCTGATAAGGAAGTATTGGTTTTTTCTTTTAGATTTAAGTAACTAGAATGTTCTAAGTAGTGCTGTAGTATAGTAATAGTTATTTATAATATCTAATAATATCACTCTTATACATACTGCTAAGAATCTTCTAATCTCAATTGAATCTTACCAGGAGGTATTGAACTTCAAGATCATAGGCATACCTGGACCAAGTATAGTATTCAGAAAAAGTTAGCTGGATTAGAAGAACCCTAATATCGACTAGTCAAGTAGAACTATGGAGTTTACTCATCGAAACAAGGATATCAAACTGGTCTCCAAATCAAGAAATGGTAAAATCTAACTTTACTCTGCCAAAAAATTCTACTAATATCTTGAAAAAGATGATATAGTTTACTACTGCATTATTACTGAAAAGAATATCGCTAAAATAACTACTAAAACTGATATAGATATTAATAGCTTAAACATATCTCTACAACCACTTATTACCAAGTTTATAAACTAATTCCTTATAAACTTACCAGAAGGACTACTGCCAAAATGAAGTATCAATCACCAAATTGAATTAATACCTAGTACAGAATCACCATTTAAGAAAATTTATCAATTATTTGGACCAGAGTTACAAGAACTCAAGAAGACCTTAGAAGAATTAATTAAACAAGGATCTATTCAACCTAGCATATTATCTTTTAGAGTACTTATTATATTTATCAAAAAGAAGGATAGAATTAGAATATACATTGACTATTAACAACTCAATAATATAACTATCAAGAACCGATATCTATTACTAAACATTATAGAATTATTTAACAGACTCAAAGGAGCAACTATATTCTCAGTTATTGACTTATAATCAGAATATCATTAGATCTGAATTACCAAAGAAAATATCCTAAAAACAGCATTCAGAACTCAATATGGATATTATAAATAGAAAGTCATGCCTTTTGGATTAACAAATGTACCTATAACATTTCAAGAACTAATGAATGATATATTTAGACCACTACTTGATGAATTTATAGTTATCTATATTGATGACATACTGATCTACAGTAAGACAAAAGAAGAACACTTATAATATCTCCACCAAGTACTAGAAATACTGAGGAAATATCAGCTATATACCAAACTTAGCAAATATAACTTTTTACAAAAAGAAGTTATATATCTTAGATATTTAATCAATGACTAAGAAATTTTAGTCGACCCTGCAAAAATTAAGGTAATCAGAAAATGAGAGAAACTAACAACAATCAAGGAAATATAATCCTTCCTAGGGCTAGTAAGATACTACTAATGGTTTATCAAGAACTATGCAGGAATTATAGCATGCCTATATTATTTAACAGTTATAAGTACAAATATTAATCAAGAATAGAATGAAAACTATAACATAGCCTTTGAAACCTTAAAAGAAAAGTTAATAACCACACTTATCCTTAGAAGCCCAAACTAGAACCTACAATTTATAGTAACTACCAATGCTTCAGATTATGTAATTAGAGCTATACTCTTATAAGAAAACCAACCTATTGTCTACCATTTAAGAAAAATATCATCTGTAGAAAGAAATTACCCTATTTATAAAAAAGAATTACTTACAATAATTGATGCAACACAAGCTTGGAGACACTATCTGATAAGTAATAAATTCTTGATCTATACAGATCATAAATCACTTAAATATCTGAACAAACAACTGACTCTCTCTACCTAACAAGTATGATAGATGAACCACCTTAACAACTATCACTTTAAAATAATTTACAAACTCAGAAAGCTTAATGTTGTAGTAGATGCATTATCTTAACAACAATAAGAGAAAGAACAAATCAAAGCTATCATCAAAATTATAAACAATTAGATACAGGAAATTCAAGAAGGAGTTCAAGTAAATAAAGAAGCATAAAAAATCATAGATGAACTCAATACCAAACTAGATATAACAAACAAATTCAAAATTCAAAACAACAATCTTTATTATAAAGATCAACTCTTTATACTCTCAAACCTTCATATCAAGATTCTATAAGAATATTATGATATACTCTTAGCAGGACACTTTGAATTTGATAAAACTTATAAAGCACTTATTAGAAACTTTTACTAGCCAAAAATATTTACAAGCACCAAGAGCTTTATAGCTTCTTATGACATCTGTCAATGTAATAAAATACTTAGATAATTACCTACTAGATTATTACATCTGCTACCTATACTTGCCAAAAAATGGAAATAAATCAGTATGGATTTCATTGTCCAACTGCTGAAAACAATATTTAGAAAAGATGTAATAACCATCTTTGTCAATCGACTCAGCAAATAAACATACTTTGTTACAAGCAAAACAACTGATACTGTACTTGATGTAATAAAAATATTTTTTGACAATATTTTTTGCCTACATGGACTACTATGAATTATTATCTATAACTGAGATCTAAAATTTACAAGTAATTTTTAGCAATTACTATTCAAAATACTTAGAACAAAAATAGCACTATCAACTGCATTTTACCTGCAGACTGATAGACAAACAGAATACATGAACTAGATATTAGAACAAATGCTTAGAACTTATGTTAACTATTAACAGAATAATTGGGATGAATACTTAACTGCCACAGAATTTACATACAATAACATTTAATAAAAGTCAACAAAACTATCACTATTTTTCCTAAACTATGGCTATCACCTGCTGATACTAGCAACCCTGTTACTAGAAAAGGTTGAATTGACAGTACAAGCTATTGATGACTTCACTATACAAATGATTGACCTGCTGACCAAGATACAAGATATAATTCATAATGTACAATTATAACAAACAAAATATACAAATAAAAAAAGGTGTAAAGAATCATTTGAGATAGATAAAATGATCTTATTATCCTCAAGACATATCACATTGTGACAATTATCTAATCAGCCTTCAAAGAAA
>RBNK01002316.1:0-11421 GCA_003990785.1 Endogone sp. FLAS-F59071 | reverse complement strand
AGGGTCTGAGTGATATAAGAGATCTGAGTAGTATAAAGAATCTGAGTAGTATAGAAGGTTCAAGCAATATGAATCTGAACAGTATAGAGAATCTAAGAGGTGTGAAATAGTATGTGGAAAGAGTGAAAGATGACCATTTGGGTAGCTTAAGTTATATGATAAAGATTGCTTTATTTATATGTATTTTATATATATACAGCACAGTGATAGCAGTTTCATATAGGAAGAATTGGCTGATAGAATAGAGTTCATAAGGAAGATAGTGAGAAATTGAAAGAAGATCTTTCACATATTTAAACAATAGCCTCAAGCAATCAAAAATTTTCCTCTTAGGAATATCTGACTTATTAATTTATTATCAGATGCCCAAGTTTATCAGATAATTCTTAAAGTTACATTGATCTATAGGAAACTAGATGTGTAGAAAGATTTTGATCATGAAGATAACTAGTATAGAAAATAATCTTATATCTTAACACCAATTATAAATATTTTATACTTAGTGAAATATTCCATTTAGATAGTTGTCAGGATGACTTATAACTCCTAACTTATTTGTTTTTATCATCATTAATATAGTTAGTAAATTTACCTAATAGTTATTTTGTATAAATACCCCTACTCTTTACTTAAAGAATAAATTAGTTCAGATAGCTTGGAGCTAAAGAAACTCAAGAAAAGATAAAGAGAATAAGAGTCTAAGACTCTAGGTTTGATAAAGTACAAGTTTGATTCTGAAAAGCTTCCCCTATCCACCATCATCATATATCTTCAAGTCACTATTATAAACACTTACAAAACTCTCTCATTACTAAGCCATATACTCTAATCTACTTAGATATTCCTCTACATTTATATCTACTGATATTTGAGTGTATTCTTTATTTGAGTTTAGTTCTTAGTCTTAGAGAGGTATCTACCACATTTGGTGCTAACTGGTAGGAAGCTTTATTAATATCTCTATCAACAGAGCCTTTAACCTTCATCTGAATTGAATTTACCAGAAACCAATAGTAAAAGATAGAAGCAAATTCTAGTTTCCAACCTTCAACAAATATAGCCTTACCTAGAAAATACCCCACCTTGCTCTCCTTATTATTCACAATAATCTATCTAGACAGAATTACAGAACCCTATATACTAGAAGACTATATTGTTGTAATTATTAGCTTATTATATCTCTCTCCCATCAATGATCAACGATCGATTGTACGTCACTCAATTGTGGCTTAGACAATCTTTATTGTATCGACTAATCATAATTTAGCATTAATAAATACATGCATATTGGCTTTATAAGCTAGTGTGCTCTTTACTCCAAACACACACATTCAAAGATCAAATTTCAACAGGTTATGAGCCCCAAGCTGCTCGAATTGCAGCTTGACAACCTGAGATCTACACAATCATCTATGCAATTATAGCAGTTACAACTGTGATTACAGTAAGCATTTATTTAAAATTGTAAACAATGCATCAAACAACATGATAAACAATGCGACAAACAACACTGCAATAAAGCAACACGATAAACAACATGTAATGACATAGCATTTTCAACGATATAACATAATAAAATGGACAACCTATACACATCATCGTCGTCAGCAACAAGATCGACAAGATTGTGATCTAAATCAAAAACAGATAACAGATATCAAACCCTTGATAATGACGAAGGATTGGATAGCAACCATCAGAGCAATATTGCATTTAGCTTCGATTGATAGGAATAGATGGCTATAATGATTAGAAATCAAGAAGATAAATTAGACACGCTGACAACCCTAATGGGTGAATTGATGGCAAAAATTGACAAAACAAATGCATTACCTAGTGTGCCAACCAATCAGAATGTAGCTACAGAAGGCAACACGCCACAATCACCATCACTATCACCAACAATATCAACAAAGCTTAACGATCTGGCGAAGGAGTACCTGAGATCGATCAACAAATTCGATGGATCAGGAGGCGCATCTAGATTGTTTGATTACTTTGATACTATAGAGCAATTTATCACCAGCACCAATCTATCAGTACAAAAGGAGGAAGTCAACACAGCGATCAGTAAAATTACAGACAATGCTAGAATGTGGTTACGAAGGTACGTGAATACATCGGGAGAATTTGATTCATAGAATGAGCTTAAAGAGGCTATGACGCAAAAATATGCACCAATGGAACAATTGTTACGAATGTGTGATAAGCTTGCGATGATGAAGCAAAAAGGATCAATCAAAGATTATAATGATGCATTCAACCAGATTATGGCACAAATCGAAGATATGATCAACACAGAAGCTATACTGCAATATCTTCAGGGTCTAAGCCTTAGGTACCAGGAATTAATACTTGCGTAGGAGAATATGCCGACAATGCTGGAGGCTTTACAACTCGCATGCATCAGGTTTGACCCGGATAACAAGCAGAGGCGTGACAAAGCTCATGCGATAGACTGAGGTGGCTACCGAGGCGGCAACCGAGGCGGCTACCAAGGTGGCTACTGAGGCGGTGACTGAGGTGGCGACCGAGGCAGCTACCGAGGCGGTGGTTGCGACAATCGAGGCAGAAGCGCTGGACAAAGCCGAGGCTATAACAACGATAACAGAAACAATCAAAGAGGTCATAATGACAGAGGCAACTGAGGTGGCAATCGCGGAGCCAATCGAGGCGGGAACTTTCAGGGACACCCTCAGAAATGTTATGTCTGTGAGGGAGAACACGGAATATTTCAATGTAACAAATTCAACGATTGGGTAAAAACAGAAAAAGAAAAGACTAAACCAAGAGCCAAAGCAAATCTGGCGATTGGCACTATCATCGATTCGGGCACCACGCAACATATGTTCAACTAATTAGAGATTTTCAAGATGGTGGCTGAGCACAATAGCTTGGTCACGTATGCAGGGAATGAGAAATTACGTGCAATACACATTGGGACAATTGAGCTTGACAATGAGCTGAAATTATGGGACATCTTATATGTACCGGAGATCACTAGAAATTTAATATCTGTACAGGCATTGACATGTGATGGAAATGACATAACCTTCAAGAGCAATAGATTAGTAATTAAAATCGGCGTGGATCACAAAGAAATTAAAATCGGACAAGCCGATGGCGATCTATTTCATTTATCGACATCACCAGAGCTAGAAGCAAACATTGCCGATTCCAAGATTGCAAATATTGCCAATTCCAAGATTGATGACTATATATTATGGTATTACCGACTAGGCTATCCGGGCCGAAATACTCTGCAATCAATCAACAAATTTGTCACAGGGCTCAGAGATGTGTGGCTGTCAACCAGACAAATCGAAATATGCACTGGGTGTCAACACGCAAAGTCGCACCGCAAGCCTTTCGGATATGTGAAAAATCGATTGATGAAGCCTATTGGAAGGGTGCATACAGATCTGTGCGGGCTGATGCCCACGCCATCAGTTAATGGAGCGAAATATATATTAACATTCATCAATGATGCTACTCGCTATGTCACAATATATTTTATTGATAATAAAAGTGATATATTTGATCGATTCTAGACATTCAAGGCATTTGCTGAGATGCAATCGAGCTGAAAACTCAAGATTCTTTGATCAGATGGAGGAGGAGAGTATATAAATACTGAGATGCATGAATTTTTAATCAAAAATGGAATTCATCATGAAATGACGATGCCAGACACGCCGCAACAAAACGGTGTAGCCAAACAATATAACCGGATATTGATGGAGTCAATCCATACAGTTAAAATTACTGCTGGCATATCTGACAAACTTTGGGCAGAACTTGCCACGAGTGCTACATACTTACACAACCGATTGCCAATGTGAGCCAATAAGGAGAGTGCTTCACCATTTGAATTATAGCACGGTCACAAGCTTGATATCAGTAACTTGTGCATCATATGGGCTGATGCATATATGCATATTCACAAAGGAAAAAGGTCGAAACTGGTACCCCGATCCAAAAGCTTAAAATGATTGGCTATCATGACGAAAAGAAGGCGTACAGGCTCTGGGATTCAACCAATAGGAGGATAGAGATCAGCCGCAATGTCACATTTGATGAATCTATTGTTGAAATTTGATCTTCGAATGTGTGTTTAGAGTAAAGAGTGCACTGGCTAATGAAGCCAATATGCGTGTATTTATTAATGCTAATTTATGATTGGTCGATACAAAACAAAGATTATCTAAGCTACAATTGAGTGACATATGATTGATCGTTAATGCATCGATCATTGATAGGAGAGATATAATAAGCTAATAATTACAACACTCCCCCTGCTTGATATATCTCGATAAAAAAATAAATAAATAAAAATAAAAGAATAAAAGTAAAGTATTCAACTGTACATCACAAATGTCATCCATGAAGTACATTTACTGCAAATAATTATATATAAAATACTACTTGAGTGATAAGAATGATGTGATAAAGAACATAAAATTTTAAAAAATGTTAGTTACGTAAGCCCATTTTTGCGATCAATGTTTCAAGTCTTGGTCGTGCAAGTGGCTTGGTTAATGCATCAGCAATCATTTCATCTGTCGCCATATAAACGATATCTATCACCTTTGATTCAACTTTCTCTCAAATAAAGTGGTGCTGAATGTCGATATGCTTTGATCGAGTGTGATTAATTGGATTTTTGGCGAGGGCGATTGCTGATTGGTTGTCTTCAAATAAGGTTGTTGCACAATTCAGCAAATATCCTAGCTCATCCAATAGAGTGTGTAGCCAAATGGCTTCTTTTGTCGCATATACTAATGCCATATATTCTGCCTCAGTTGTTGATAGGGCAACGGTTGCTTGGTGTTTGCTTGACCAGCTGATGGCTCCTTCTGATAGGTTGAAAATATATCCCATGGTTAATCGTCATGTGTTAATGTCTCCTCCCCAGTTAGCATCACTGAAACCGATCAGTCTTAGATCCTGATTGTGTCCAAGACACAGCTTATAATTAGCTGTTCCTTTAATATATCTTAATAATCATTTGAGAGCATGGTGATGTTCTTGCATTGGATTGGCCGAAAATTGACTGATGATGCTGACAGCAGCAGCTAGATCAGGTCTCGTCCCGATCATCAGGTACATTATGCTACCAATCATTTGTCTGAATAGACTTTGGTCTGCGGATTTTCCTCCTTCAGCTTTGAGTTGAATGGATGGATCAAGGGGTGTACTGATTGGCTTGGCGTCTGTCATGTTAAACCTTGTAATGATTTGATTGGCGAAGTGGCTTTGATCAATTGTGATCATGTGTGTTTTTTGATCACGCATGACTTGAATACCCAAAAAATGTTTAATTTCGCCACAGTCCATCATATCGAATGCGTTGCTAAGTTCCACCTTGAATTTGTTCATTGTTTCCATTAAATCAGCCAGAATTAGTAGATCGTTGACATATATGGTAATAATTATCAGCGATTGATATTGATCGTCTTGTCTTCTTCTTAGATAAATGCTGTGATCTGATTGTAGTCTCGTAAAATTTGATTGGCTGAGATAGTTGTCAATCTTCTGATTCCACATATGAGGTGATTGCTTTAGTCTATACAGTGATCAATTGAGCTTACACACAGCTCTCGGTGACAGCTCCGATTGGTCGATTCCTTCAGGTACCATCATGTAGATCTCTTCATCAAGATTGCTGTTCAGGAACGCAGTTTTTACGTCCATTTGGTGAATTTCTAAGTTTAGGGTTGCTCCGATCGATAAAAGTGCCCTGATCGACGTGAATTTCGCCACAGGAGCAAATGTTTCATCGTAATCAATTCCTTGCTATTGTGAATATCCCTTGGCCACTAATCTCGCTTTGTACCTAGCAACCGATCCATCAGTGTTGAGTTTCTTTTTAAATACCCATCTGCATCCAATTGGCTTGCATCCTGCAGGCACCTCAGGTACAATCGTCCACGTATCATTATTCTTAAGTGATTTAAGCTCTTGATTGATCGCTTCCTCCTAAAGCTTTATATCAGGCAGAGAAATTGCCTCCTTGTAGGTCATTGGGTCATCGGTCGATTCAATTAAATTAGCTTCTGACATGCGATCTTACCAAATTTGTAGAGCTTCAGTATCTATCAATTGTTCGATTGGCTCCTAGGTGTTGTCGTCATCATTATAGCCTAGCCATTTAACCAGATATTCCCCTTTTTCATCAATCTTGCGTTCTCCGATGATCGCTTCAATGACATATTCTCGATCTTCTGGGTTGATGATTGTTGGGGATTTTAATATAATAGATTCATCGACTGTGACATCACGGCTGATCTCTATCCTCCTATTGGTTGGATCCCAGAGCCTGTACACCTTCTTTTTGTCATGATAGCTAATCATTTTAAGCTTTTTGGATCGGGGTGCCAGCTTTGACCTTTTTCCCTTACGAATATGCATATACGCGTTAGCCCATATGATGCACAAGTTACTGATATCAGGCTTATGACCGTGCCATAATTCAAATGGTAAAGCACTCTCCTTATTAGCTCGTATTGGCAATCGGTTGCGTAAATATGTAGCACTTGCAGCAAGTTCCACCCAAAGTTCGTCAGGTATGCCGGCAGTAATTTTAACTACCCGGATTGACTCCATCAATGTCCAGTTATATCGTTCGGCTACACCATTTTGTTACGGCGTGTCCAGTGTCATCATTTTGTAATGAATTCTGTGTTTGATTAAAAATTTGCGCATCTCGGTGTTTACATACTCTCCTTCTCCATCTGATCAGAGAATCTTGAGTTTTCGGCTCGATTGCGTCTCGGCGAATGCCTTGAATGTCCGGAATCGATCAAATGTATCACTTTTGTTGTCAATAAAATATGTTGTGACGTAGCGAGTGGCATCATCGATGAAAGTTAATATATATTTTGCTCCATTGACTGATGGCATGGGCATCGGCCCGCACAGATCTGTGTGCACCCTTCTGATAGGCTCCATCGATTGATTTTTCACGTGTCCGAATGGCTTGCGATGCGACTTTGCATGTTCACACCTGGCGCATATTTCGATTTGTCCGGTTGACAGCTGCACATCTCTGAGCTCTGTGACAAATTTGTTGATTGATTGTAGAGTATTTTGGCCCGGATGGCCTAGTCGGTGATGCCATAATATATAGTCATCGATCTTGGAATCGGCGATGTTTGCAATCTTGGAATCGGCGATGTTTGCTTCTAGCTCTAGCTCTGATGTCGATAAATGAAATAGGTCGCCATCGGCTTATCCAATTTTAATTTCTTTGTGATCCGCGCCGATTTTAATTACTGATCCGTCGCTCCTGAAGGTTATGTCATTTCTGTCACGTGTCAACGCCCGCACAGATATTAAATTTCTGGCGATCTCTGGTACATATAAGACATCTTGTAATTTCAGCTCGTCGTCAAGCTCAATTGTCCCAACATGCGTCACGCGTAATTTCTCATTCCCTACACACATGACCAAGCCATCGTGCTCAGCTACCATCTCAAAAAGCTCCAATTGGTTGAACATATGTTGCGTGGCGCTCGAATCGATGATAGCGCCAATCACCAGATTTGCTTCGGCTCTCGGTTTAGCCTTTTCTTTTTCTGTTTTTACCCAATTGTTGAATTTGTTGTATTGAAATATTCCGTATTCTCCCTCACAGACATAACATTTCTGAGGGTATCCCCAAAAATTCTCGCCTCGATTGGCTCCACGATCGCCGCCTCAGTCGCCTCTGTCATTATGACCTCCTCGATTGTTTCCGTTATCGTTGTTATAGCCTCAGCTTCATCCGGCGCTTCCACCTCGATTGTCGTGACTGCTGCCTCGGTAGCCGCCTTGGTCGCCGCCTTGGTTGCCACCTCGGTAGCCGCCTTGGTAGCTACCTCGGTCTGTCGCATGGGCTTCATCGCACCTCTGCTTGTTATCCGGATCGAACCTGATGCATGCGAGTTGTAAAGCCTCCAGCGTTGTCGGCATATTCTCCCGCGCAAGTATTAATTCCCGGTACCTGGGGCTTAGACCCTGGAGATATTGCAGTATAGCTTCTGTGTCAGTCATATCTTCGATTTGCGCCATAATCCAGTTGAATGTGTTATTATAATCTTCGATCGATCCTTTTTGCTTCATCATCGCAAGCTTATCGTGCATTCATAACAATTGTTCCATTGGTGCGTATTTTTGCATCATAGCCTCTTTAAGCTCATCCCATGAATCAAATTCTCCTGATGTGTTCACATGCCTCCATAACCACATTCTAGCATTGCCTGTAATTTTACTGATCACTGTGTTGACTTCCTCCTTTTGTACTGATAGATTGGCACTGGTAATAAATTGCTCTACGGCATCAAAGTAATCAAACAATTTGGGTACGCCACCTGATCCATCAAATTTGTTGATCGATCTCAGGTACTCCTTCGCCAGATTGTTAAGCTTTGTTGATGTTGTTGGTGATGGTGATGGTAATTGTCTTTGTGGCGTGTTGCCTTCTGTAGCGGCGTTCTGATTGGTTGGTGTGCTAGGTGATGTGATCGTTTTGTCGATTTTTACTATCAATTCGCCCATTAGGGTTGCAAGTGTATCTAATTTATCTTCCTGATTTCTGATCGTTGTAGCCATCTGTTCCTGTCGATCGAAGCTAAATGCAATATTGCTCTGATGGTTTCTATCCAATTCTTCATCATCATCAAGGGTTTGATATCTGTCATCTATTTTTGATTTAGACTGCAATCTTGTCAATCTTATTGCTAATGATGATGATATGTATAGGTTGTCTATTTCATTGTATGGCGTCATTACGTATTTATCGTATTGCTTTATCGCGGTGTCGTTTGTCGCATTGTTTATCACTTTGTTTGACGCGTTGTTTACGATTTTAAATAAACACTTACAGTAATCGCAGTTATAATTGCATAGATACTATGATTGCGTAGATCTCAGGTTGTCGAGCTGCAATTCGAGCGGCTCGGGGCTCATAACCTGTTGAAATTTGATCTTCGAATGTGTGTTTGGAGTAAAGAGCGCACTGGCTAATGAAGCCAATATACGTGTATTTATTAATGCTAATTTATGATTGGTTGATACAAAACAAAGATTGTCTAAGACACAATTGAGTGACGTATGATCGATCGTTGATGCATCGATCATTGATAGGAGAGATATAATAAGCTAATAATTACAACATCTATTATATTAAAATCCCTAATAATTGTCAATCCAGAAGATCAAGAATATGTCATTGAAGCGATCATCAGAGAACGCAAGATTGATGAAAAAAGGCAATATCTGGTTAAATAGCTAGGCTATGATGATGACAACAACACCTGGGAGCCAATCGAACAATTGATCAATACTGAAGCTCTACAAATTTGGCAAGATCGCATGTTAGAAGCTAATTTAATTGAATCGACCAATGACCCAATGACCTACAAGGAGGCAATTTCTCTGCCTGATGCAAAGCTTTGAGAGGAAGCAATCAATCAAGAGCTTAAATCACTTAAGAATAATGATACATGGATGATTGTATCTGAGGTGCCTGCGGAATGCAAGCCGATTGGATGCAGATGGGTATTTAAAAAGAAACTCAACACTGATGGATCGGTTACCAGATACAAAGTGAGATTAGCTGCCAAGAGATATTCACAATAGCAAGGAATTGATTATGATGAAACATTTGCTCTTGTAGCGAAATTCACGTCGATCAGGACACTTTTATTGATCGGAGCAGTCCTAAACTTAGAAATTCACCAAATAGATGTAAAAACTACATTCCTGAATAGCGATCTTGATGAGGAGATCTACATGATGGTACCTGAAGGAATCGACCAATCGGAGCTGTCACCAAGAGCTGTGTATAAGCTCAATCGATCATTATATAGACTAAAGCAATCACCTCGTATGTGGAATCAGAAGATCGACAACTACCTCAGCCAATCAAATTTTACAAGACTACAATCAGATCACAGCATTTATCTAAGAAGGAGACAAGAAGATTAATCGCTGATAATTATTGCCATATATGTCAACGATCTACTAATTCTAGCTGATTCGATGGAAACGATGAACAAATTCAAGGCAGAACTTAGCAACGTATTTGATATGATGGACTGTGGCGAAATTAAACATTTTCTGGGTATTCGAGTCATGCGTGATCGAAAAACACACACAATTACAATTGATCAAAGCCACTTCGCCAATCAAATCATTACAAGGTTTAACATGATGGATGCCAAGCTAATCAGCACACCTCTTGATCTATCTATTCAACTCAAAACTGAAGGAGGAAAATCCGCAGACCAAAGTCTATTCAGACAAATGATCGGTAGCATAATATACCTGATGATCGGGATAAGATCTGATCTAGCTGCTGCTATCAGCATCATCAGTCAATTTTCGGCCAATCCAATACAAGAACATCACCACGCTCTCAAATGATTATTAAGATATATTAAAGGAACAGCCAATTATAAGCTGTGCCTTGGACACGATCAGGATCTAAGACTGATTGGTTTCAGTGATGCTAGCTGAGGAGGAGATATTAATACACAACGATCAACCATGGGCTATATCTTCAACCTATCAGGAGGAGCCATCAGCTGGTCAAGCAAACGCCAATCAACCATTGCCCTATCAACAACTGAGGCAGAATATATGGCATTAGTATATGTAATGAAAGAAGCCATTTGGCTACACACCCTATTGAATAAGCTAGGATATTTGCCAAATTGTGCAATAACCTTATTTGAAGACAACCAATCAGCAATCACCCTCACCAAAAATCCAATTAATCACACTCGATCAAAGTATATCGGTATTCAGCATCACTTTATTCAAGAGAAAGTTGAATCAAAGGTAATAGATATCGTCTACATGGTGACAGATGAAATAATTGCTGATACATTAACCAAGCCACTTGCATGACCAAGACTTGAAACATTGATTGCAAAAATAGGCTTATGTAACTAACTCTTTAAAAACTTTTATGTTCTTTATCATATCATTCTTATTACTCAAGTAGTATTTTATATATAGTTATTTGCAGTGAATATACTTCATGGATGCCATTCGTGATGTACAGTTGAACACTCTATTTTTATTCTTTTATTTTTTATTTATTTATTTTTATTGAGATATGTCAAGTAGGGGGAGTGTTGTAATTATTAGCTTATTATATCTCTCTCCTATCAATGATCAACGATCATGTTGAAATTTGATCTTCGAATGTGTGTGTTTGAAGTAAAGAGCGCACTGGCTAATGAAGCCAATATGCGTGTATTTATTAATGCTAAATTATGATTGGTCGATACAAACAAAGATCATCGAAGCCACAATTGAGTGATGTATGATCGATCGTTGATGCATCGATCATTGATAGAAGAGATATAATAAGCTAATAATTACAACACTCCCCCTGCTTGATATATCTCGATAAAATAAATGAATAAAAAA
>RBNK01002315.1:0-11422 GCA_003990785.1 Endogone sp. FLAS-F59071 | reverse complement strand
CTAGCATTGCCTGTAATTTTGCTGATCGCTGCGTTGACTTCCTCCTTTTGTACTGATAGATTGGCGCTGGTGATAAATTGCTCTATGGCATCAAAGTAATCGAACAATCTGGGTGTGCCACCCGATCCATCGAATTTGTTGATCGATCTCAGGTACTCCTTCGCCAGATCATTAAGCTTTGTTGATGTTGTTGGTGATGGTGATGGTCGTGGTGTGTTGCCTTCTGTAGCTGCGTTCTGATTGGTTGGTGCGCTAGGTGATGTGATCGTTTTGTCGATTTTTGCCATCAATTCGCCCATTAGAGTTACAAGTGTGTCTAATTTATCTTCCTGATTTCTGATCGTTGTAGCCATCTATTCCTGTCGATCGAGGCTAAATACAATATTACTCTGATGGTTTCTATCCAATCCTTCGTCGTCATCGTCAGGGGGTTGATATCTGTTGTCTGTTTTTAATTTAGATCGCAATCTTGTCGATCTTGTTGCTGATGACGATGATGTGTATAGGTTGTCCATTTCGTCGTGTCGCATCGTTGAATGCTACATTGTTATGTGTTGTTTATCGCGTTGCTTTATCGCGGTGTCGTTTGTCGCGTTGTTTATCACTTTGTTTGACGCATTGTTTACGATTTTAAATAAACACTTACAGTAATCGCAGTTGTAATTACATAGATGATTGCGTAGATCTCAGGTTGTCGAGCTGCAATTCGAGTGGCTTGGGGCTCATAACCTGTTGAAATTTAATCTTCAAATGTGTGTGTTTGGAGTAAAGAGTACACTGGCTAATGAAGCCAATATGCGTGTATTTATTAATGCTAAATTATGATTGGTCGATACAAACAAAGATCGTCTTAGCCACAATTGAGTGACGTATGATCGATCATTGATGCATCGATCATTGATAGAAGAGATATAATAAGCTAATAATTACAACAGTATATACCCAAGATGGCAAATAAGAAGGTCTATACATTTAAAAAATAACTTAGTAAAGAAGAAAAGAAGAAACTGAAGGTACTTATTGATGAATATTCTGATATCTTTATAACAACTTTCAAGGAGATTAACCTAAAACTGCTGAAGTACTTTCATCATATCAATGTTTAAAAACACCTACTAATTAAATATATACTATACTAAATACTACTTACCTATATCAAATAGCAATAAAAAGAAATTGATAATATAGTTAAAGAAGGAATGACAGCTAAAACAAATAGTCTGTAGGGATTTTTAAATGTTATTTTACTAAAAAAAAGAATTAGAAGCCAGAACCTTTACTTTAAGAATATATATTAATTTTAGAAAACTTAATGACATCATCAGAGGAGATACCTTTCTAATATCTAGAATTGATAACACTTTTTTGAAAATACTAGTCTGTGCAAGCCTTTACACTACCCTTAATATAACTAGTAGATATTATCAGATAAGACTTAATAAAGAATTATAGAAAATTGCCTCTTTTATAATACTGCAAGACTATTGAAAGTTTCTACAAATACTATTTAAACTCAAGAATACTTCAGTAAGCTTTCAGAAAATGATAACCAAGGTATTTAGAGACCTTGTTAGAAAAACACTACTAGTCTATATTGATGATATTACAATATTTATAATAACATTTTCAAATTACATCAAGGCACTATATAAGGTATTTAATCAAATGAGAACTGAAGGTCTTTATTTGAAACTAAAGAAGTATATATTTGCTGCTGAAAAAGTTATAATACTTAGATATATTATTAATAAAGAAGGAATTTGAACCAATCTAGCTAAGTTTCAAGGGCAAAACCTTCCCAGTTGAACCCTTAAATATAGCAATCAACCCCAAACTTCTCTAATTTACAAAAATTTACCACTACACTTGATTTGGAGTTACTATGACCTTCTGTATTCTTCTATTTTTAGTTGTTTCCATATATTTAAGCTCTATAAACTTTTTGTTATTATTATAAACTTTTTGTTGTTATGATAAACTTTTTATTGTTATGATAAACTTTTTGTTATCATGATAAACTTTTTGTTATCATAATGAACTTTTTGTTGTCATGATGAACTTTTTGTTGTTATGATAAACTTTTTGTTATTGTTATGCACTTTGCAATGGTTGAATTACATTTTCATAGCAAAGTCTTTCTTAGTTATTCTTTAGTCTTTCAAATTTGTATAAATACCCCCTCTATTTCTATCTAAATAAATCAGTTTGCACAAAGTCTTAGAATATCTCAATATCAGTTATAGTAAAGCCTGAATAGTACAACATGTAGCTAGCAGTAAGGATATGCAAATGGAGATATTGTGTCTATAACTTTGAGCATTCTCAATGAGCATATGTGGAATGGCCGATTATTAGTATATTTGTCACAATAAGTATAAATAAATCTTATGTATATAAGATAATATAATTCATATAAGATAATAATATTCATATATGATGATTTTATATAACATTATCTTATGAATAACATTATCTTATATGAATAGCATTATCTTACATAATTAATTAAATTGTTTTATAATCCTTAACAATAGTCACGTGTAGGCATTTTTGCATGACATCATTCCCATTCTTGGAAATAAATAGAAAAGTGTATTATGGAATTTTATTACGACTTTTTTTTATTACTCCTTTTTTTAAAAAAAAAAAAATGCAAAAGTTACAACGAAAAAAAGGTTATGACGAAGAAAAAGGCTACGACGAAAAAAAAGGTTACAATGAAAAAAAGATTACAACGAAAAAAAAGGCTACGACCAAAAAAAAAAGGAAACGACAAAAAAATATTATGAAGAAAAAAAAGGCTACGACAAAAAAAAGGTTACAACGAAAAAAAGGTTATGATGAAAAAAAAAGTTATAACGAAAAAAAAGCAAGTAAATGAAGCAAACGAAGCAAACGAAGTAAACGAAGTAAACGAAGCAAGCAAGTAAATGAAGCAAGCAAGCAAGCAAGCAAATGAAGCAAGCAAGCAAACGAAGCAAGCAAGCAAGCAAGCAAATGAAGCATGCAAGTAAGCAAGCAAACGAAGCAAACAAAGCAAGCAAGCAAACAAAGCAAGCAAGCAAACAAACCAAATAAAGAACGCAAGCCCCAAGCAAGCAAAAGGCTGTGACATCAGAATCGTTTGCATCACAATAGTAAATGACATCATTATTGATGACAATATGTATATAGTTTGTAAGATAATTTATTGATATGATGACCTTATAGGAATAAGATGACCTTATATGAATAAACTTATATATTATTTAAAAATCCATATTTATTTATATAAATTAATATTTATACTTGTATAAGTAAATATCTATAAGATCTAATAGAGGTAATAATAGATATAGCAGCAGAGATGTATTGAGTGCCCCACTTTATTGATTATGGCCGGAGAAATGGATTAAGGCGCGGGGTACTAAAATCGGAAGAACGGATCCTTGCAGAATCTGTAAACCCTCGCAAATCTAGAACCTTGCGAATTCATACGTTAGGGGGTTCGAGTAAATAAACAGTCGCGCTAAGTCACTAAAATAATCTACAACCATCTACACTACAGAAATGAATGCGCCCCCCCCCCGTTTCGACAAATTCACCGACGCACCCGATTGGCTAATTATCATTCCAAATTCGTTTATTGCCACTCTCCAAGCTGTTGCAATGTTAGCATCGGAAGAGGATGTTCTATTAAGGATAAATTATACCCAGAAAATAGTAACTCGGCGAATTAAGTCGGGGGGGGGGGGGGCGCATTCATTTCTGTAGGTGACTGTACACCGTCGATGCGTCTACTGTTGAATTCAATATAATAAATGAGTAAGCAATTTTGTTGGAAATCAAGCTTTGGTGGTGATGAGGATATTACTGGAGAATTAATTTTTCAGTTTACATATTTAAATTAATTCTGTAAAGAGTATCTATTACATTTATTATTAACGTTTATTAAATTCGTAGTTGTTTTACTTGTATATAATTGTTATATTATTATCATGCATATATCGAGCGTTGACAATTAAATTATAATACCAAGTATAAAAAATCAAAGATTAATAGTCACAATTGCTGTGACGGTTTATTTAACTCGAACCTAGAATCTACATTGCAAACCAAACCAAAAAAAAAAAAAGGTTAGAAATCCTCGACGAGCAAGCAAGCAAGCAAGCACGCATTTACATGCGTTTAGTTTAGGTGTCCACAAAATCTCTCAAACAAACTTGCTGAGGGCTTTGACCTTAGTTCAGGGGATCCACGGGGGGGTGAGCCGCCCTCCACAACGTGGATCGGAGATTAGGATCGGTTGGGCTTGCAATACTTAGCAGGTGACATGGACTCAAGGCGTTAGCTAATCACACACTCATAGGTTCATATATATGGGTGATTGTTTTTTATTAAGGTGTCAGGTAAATAATGATGTGGATGATGTGGATGAGCTGAAGATGATAGAATGAGTGGATGACTGCCATTTCCGTCTTCAAAAAATAAAGAATTGGTCCGTCTTCAAAAATAATAACCCATATATATATAACAGCAAGGCGTTGATGTCAAGATCACTAACTGTTTTGCGTTTATTACACTCAAAGTTCCCAGTATGTCCGTTTGTATTTGTTTTTCTTCTCCTAATTTTCAGGGTTACAAATCAGGCCTTACATACCGAGTGATAGGAAACCAAATTCCTCGCTATAAGGTTCTACTTAAATGGTTGAGGCTGTGCCGAATGCATTAGGATACCCCTTTGACTATAATCCGCGGAACCGGGACTGTATTATCGAAAATGTAAAATAAATAATAAAATGAATAAATAAACGTCTACTGTATAAACTGTTATCTTCCGATGATCCCATTTGGATCTCCTCTAGGTCGTGATTCCAAGCTGTGGCTGCGAGCATAAATGGTTATGATAGATGAGCACTAGCGATATAACTGTGAGAATAGTACACTTCATTGTGGTTTTCGTTCCTATTTTGGGATATACCGTTAATGAGTGATGTTTTTTTTTTTATCAAACTGTTTTCCAGATAATACCTCATTGAAACTATCATAAACGTTATGTATTCAAAAAGGTTTATTAGAAAATGGATCAGGGGATCAGGGGCCGGCATTCCTGAATTTGTACTGTTCCAGATTGGTTGGAGCACGAGAATCGAGATGTAAGTGAACTATTGATGAGTTCCTCGGATCGCGGCCGCCTGTCACTATTTGAGTGGTATGATGTGATATTACAGGGAAAAACTTGAAATCATCTATGGTTAACCAGTCGAATTGCTGCGATTGATGTTCATGCGCAATCATTCAAGTAACGAGTTCATATACCAACAATTGATTTTTCATTACTGTTTGATTAACTTACCTTAAACAGCACTGTGCTGCTAGTACATAAATCCGATTTTTCGGTAAATATCTTGTACGACAAATCAAATATTGCAATCGGGCACGATTCAAGTTGTTTTGGGTAGAAAACCTCGGGGCATACCTACAATATCTGTACTGAACATGTTGCTTCCCCGAAATCTGATGTAAGTTCTTTTTTAATCGAGCGAACTGTCGATCAATTTAATGTTGAAATCCACGCGTAAACTAGAGCACCTTCTACTAGACCAATATCAGAACACAAGCACATGAGTGTACTCAATACTTTAGAGTCATCACCCAACGGTGAGGTCAGTAAAGAAATGGAGTAACAACGAATGAACAAAGTTATAGGCGCCGACTAAATGGCCTGGATCGGACTCATTAATAGTATCTTTCGATGATCGAGAAAACCCGTTTATCTTTATCGGATAGCTTTGATCGACATTATTTGCAGAAAATGAGATGTAGAAACAGAGAAAGGAAATGTCTGCGACTTTGAAATGTCATGGGAATTAAAAAAAAAAAAAAAAAAATTATTTCTAGGATCCTGCAAATCGTTCCTTTTCGGAATGGATTATCTACAAAATTTTTTAGGTTGAAACCAAGTTTCACTAGTTATAGCTTTGAGAATTGTGTTGATATTTTATTTCGAGTATATAATTTAAATGCTATTTTTCGTGCTCTTTGTAGCCTCATATCTTGTGCATTCATTCCTAAACATTACTAACTTAAGATGTCTTACACTTTCTAGTTCCGTTACAGCCTCTATGATTGTGTTTTTCTAAAATTTGGAGTTCGTTGGAAAGCAAAATAAATAAAACCTGTTTCAAACCGTGGGAGTTACAATTTTCAACTTTCCCGATTGCTTGATCGCCATATGACTTAGGGCGCGCTTTACGCTTTTAAGAAAGTCCTTAACGAAAGCGTTGGCGCCCACCCAAACAAAGACCGCCCTTTCAATTGTTCTCCTACTCACGACAATGGAATCTTCAAGCTGATAGGGGTACATTAGCAAAAATCCTGAAATTCTCAGAGAATTTGAAGCAAAGTTCTACACTTACTAGTTTGTACCTCTTCACCTCTGACCATTTCTTAGTTTCTGAGGTCTAGACCCGGCGATAGAAACGTTTGCAAGCTTGCTTATCCAGACTATTTTAAACGTGAAGATCTTTTCTTTCTTTATTTTCTTTTCTAATGCCTGTAGAACGCCGTATTGTACAATTGATATTCAGAGCCATACCATTATTCTCAGCAGTACCATTTTTCTTAGAGAGCAGAGAAGTTAATTAAATTCAGCTTATGTGTATATATACGTATATAATTATCAAAATAAATCAAAATCTATTGGAATTGCATTTGCTTAAATCTTTATTCATAGGTTTTGTTTTAATTTGCTCCAAAATGGATAAAAATGTCGCGTGAAGTGACTTAAAATAATACGTCATATACTGGATTCGTGCATACTATAATAAAGCCTTAATTGTCTCTTACAACAAAGTTTTTGTGATTTTTTTTATTTTATTTTTTTTATTTTTATTTTTTTTAAGAAATAATCCAATACATTGTTCTCCATTAATGCAAGAATCCCACTTTTGGAGTGCCACTGACTTTGATATAACAATGTTTACCCTTTGAATCGCCGCATTCCTGTTGCTTGTTGCACACGGAAGAAAGCTTATCGGTGTTCCTACCTCCACTAACCCTTCAAAAGTTCCTCTGTGATCAATCTTGTAGCTAATGCCTTTGAATTACGGAGTCATTTCCCACATCAATTTGAAAGCTATATAAACTCAAGAAATCTCCCACAGATTGTTAAGAACTCCACATCCACTTATAATATTATCATCTCCCCCGTAGTCCCAAGGCGATTACGACGAACTGCAGAACAGAACAGAACAGCGACTTCAGTTGCACAGTTTGCCGTTCACCGCTTGAACGATCCTTCTCAACGATTGCACCGTAGTCCCAAGGCGATTACGACAAACTGCAGAACGATAAAGATAATGCAAATCCTACCAATCGCGCCGGCACAAAAAAAACCCTTAGTCGATCTTATGGATCAAGATATAATCTTTTCCTCCGACAGTACGACGGTTATCACCGAGAACCAAACGATTCCGTGGATGTACTATATTCTTCAGCTGCGTGAAAATTACCGGCACCATTATATGAATATCCATACAGCCAATTGTAATTTCGTGATCAAGGACTACCCCGGGCATGAATTTCCGGCTCACAAAGCATACTTTGCGAGTCAATCGATATTTTTCCGCACAATTTTCGAGCGGTACAGTTTCGTCAATATACCAAACATCGAGATCAAATTACCGTATCCAGAAGTATTCCCGGGAATATACAAATATCTATACGACGGTGATGAAGAGTCGTGGCTCCTCAATTGGTTTAAAGATAGAGAGCAAGTTAGGCGGACCTGGACGGTGATCGATCACTTAGAAATGGTGGGATTGCCGGAGAAGGTGCGCCTTCGAGCGAGAATGGAACTTGAAGCCGTTAGGTTGACTTGAAGTATTATTTTTTGTATCTTATAATATGTATTTTCAAAAAATCCTGTGAAATTGCATTAGTAGAAAAGTATACTATGCGATATCGGATAACATACTTTTCTATATCTGCCATTCCACTTAAGGGAAGTTTCATTCTCGCTCTTTTTCAATAACAAATTTGTATTCCAATTCTTTAAAAGAATACATAGCTCAAGTCTGAGATTATTTTTGAATACGAATTTCATGAGTATATACCAAATCCTGCATTTTTCCTTGTAAACCTCAACTAGAATTTCTATATATTAGTCCAATTTACCCAAAGATCGAACCCCGCCACTTTCACAACCAAGAAGAACACGTGGTTATGTCTGGGCACACCCCTAATCCAGTAACAGACAGACTTCTCATCAAATAATGAATTTTATTTTTAATTTTGTGATCAATTTCATTAGTACTTCTTCCTGCTTGACATATATTATGAAAATAGTCGCTCGCCTGAAATTAAATTAACCCTGAACAATAAATTAACTGGGTGTGCTAAATGCTTTTAGTAGACAAAAGTACTGGGCGCTCCAGATACTGCTCGGCCCCAACGTATTTGGCGGTAGGAGTGTTTTTTAAAATTAGGTGATGAACACTCCTAGTTGAATCCTAACTTTTTCAAGACTCATTAGTCAAATCAGGATTCGCTAAAGGGTAAATCAAATTCATCAAAGTTTAAATCTGAAATTCTAATACTTTTGTACGTCTATAGAGTTATTTTATTTAAGTCGAAATGATGGCAGAGGATTTACAATGTTAATGATATATCTTTCCATCTGTCCTTCCGACAAAACTCGCCGACGCACCCGATTGGATATATTGACCTATCAAAGATGAAGCAACTGAAATATAATGTTCTAATAATTCTTAAGACAAATACCATTGTATACCTCGGCACTGTATTTACCCTTGCGGAGTTGTTTTAATTGAGATTTAGCTAGGATCGACAGATCCAAGTGGTCGTATCAAAGTACGATTAGTATACCGGTAACCGTGCAGCCAGTATCACGCGAGCGAATGTGTGTGTGTATTATTTATTTATTTATTTAGGGGCTTACAGCCGGAAATGGTGTCAGATGCCGTAAATTTCCGGTTAGAAGATCGGGTACAAAGCTTAGAGGGGGTGAGTATTTTGTTCGTCCTGGAAAGAATTTTGTTGAACATATACTATTACTATTTAAAAAAAAAAAACAGCTATTTACGGTTTGTTTGTTTTTGAAGTCACATCTCCAACTGGAATAAAATCAGCCCCGTGATACCATTCCCGGAAATGGTATCAGCCCCTGTGATACCTGGAAACCTGGAAATGGTCACATTCAAAACAGTCACACACTGATTTCCGACATACATTCAACAAAAAGCAGTCTAGTTGTTGACATGTGTTCAAATCTTGATAATCCACATCTTCCACATGGAAACCGACACTGCAATCTATTATTACGACATCATCGGTCGTTACTCTTATTCAAGATTTCTAGAACGGATTTTCGAAGCTGATCCGAAATGGAAACGTTTTGGAGTAGAGTCCGTTCTGACGTTCACCGATAGGCCGATCGAGAGATCCCATATGTAGTTTCCCATACACCCTCAGCTCTCTGAAGCGAGTCCGCCGAGATGTGATGACGGTGTAAACTCGGCTGCCTCAGGTCACGGCTTGACATTCATCGTAGACCCAACATACATCCGTAACCCCCGGTCTCGATAATATCGCCGAGAAATTTAGTCTCGCGCAACTTTTAGAAGGCAAACCGTATTTTCTGCCAACACTCACCATTTGCTTCGGCAAGATGCTCAAGACACCCCGCATTGTAGACCGCCTCATGGAGCTGAATCCAGTCAAGATGTGGTACCTCAAAGACTCGCACAAGGACGGAGCCAAGGGCATTTGCTTGCTCCCACCATCTGCCGTCGAAATCGCTTTTATTCTCCTCACATATCACGGCCCATACCTTGATGCATTCCTCTACCACGAATGCATCCTTCGCATTGCTAGCCAACCCTACGACCCGTCCTCGCGCGGCACATGTCATCTCATCAACATCTGTTATCAGACAAAACAAACCCAACTGTAGATCCGGGTCATCTCGTTCGCCTCCTCTCCTCGTTCCCGGACCTTTACGCTCTTGTCTTTCCTCGGATCCGCTCCGTTCTTTCTGATGTCTCGCCACTGCGCGACCGTTACTCAATACGCACCAGTGTCGCGGATTTACACTCCTCGGCGCTGACCTTAATGTTGACGAGCGTCGTGAGCCATGGCTTCTCGAGTTCAACTTCTCGTCAAACGCTCACTGCAGGGACTCGCCGTCAGCGAACGAGTCGTCAAGTCGGTAGCTGAGGCGGTCGAACAAATTTCTCGTGCATCCAAGCTTGATTGCTCTTGCGTGATACTGTGTCACAATGAGTGGGTTGCTTGCCTCCCACACGAGTGCAATGGGAAAGATGTGCGAACAGAGGCCGTCAGTATTACATGTGACGATAATAAATTCGAGCTTTTTGATGACTAAGTATTAAATTTGGCAAACAGTTATCGTATCACTATGCCCCACTTTTATCTTCCATTACCTTCCAATAAACGCTCGCTTCTCTAATTGTTACTGTCGGCGACCAGGCTAAAACGTACATTTCACATGTTATCTGCCCAAAACGTTTCGCACAAACTTAATGAATTATGAGTCAATTACGCCTAACGCCTTCGAAGCGGATCAAGGCCAAAAGTAGGAAAGATGGCCAGAAACAATTCCAGTGTTCCATGAGGCATGTGGCCATATATGTTAACCTTAGAGACACCCGGACTGCATTTTGAATCATAGCAGTGGTCTGGTTTTTCCTTTTTCTTGGAAAGAAATAATAAGAAATAAATGATAACGAAAATCCATTAACATTTAGGGTCTATACACGTTTCTTATCGCTAAAATGGCTTTGTTTGCTGTAGTTTTTACTTAAACGACATCCTTTGCACTAAAGTTTTCTTCATGCAGCGAGAATACCCACGCCTTGCGAAGATGAGCTCTTTACGCCACAACTCTACTGTTTGATTAGCCAACGGTAGCAATCTCTACGAATTAATTGTTGACAGGAAAGAGTAATGAGGCTCTCAATCCTTTTTGGTGAATATTAAACAGTTCTAACCTTTCATGGCCATTCTCATCTTTCCCGGTCTGGTAAATTCCTCCCAGTTGCCTGTCCTAGTTACCTGTAAGCCCTCTTTGTCATAGGCCCTTCCTGGTCCTGTAATCAAGTGATTATGGGTATCAAGAAAGTAATATGGGCAGCCAACAGCCAGTCACAAAGGTGCTTATGTGTTTATAGCAGGTGACGGGTGTGGGAATATATTTCCGAATTTGGTCGAAAAATCAGTTTGGCCCACAATGGTTGTTTTAGATATCCCATTTGACATGTTTATAAATAAAAATAATAAATAATAAATTAAATAAAAATAATAAATAATAAATTAAATAAAAATAATAAATAATAAATTAAATAAATTAAATAAATTAAATAAATAAATTAAATAAATAAATTAAATAAATAAATTAAAT
>RBNK01002314.1:0-11426 GCA_003990785.1 Endogone sp. FLAS-F59071 | reverse complement strand
GTCATTCTTATCACTCAAGTAGTATTTTATATATAATTATTTGCAGTAAATGTACTTCATGGATGACATTCATGATGTACAGTTGAACATTTTATTTCTATTTTTATTTCTTTTATTTTTTTTATTTATTTTTATCGAGATATATCAAGCAGGGGGAGTATTGTAATTATTAGCTTATTATATCTCTTCTATCAATGATCGATGCATCAACGATCGATCATACGTCACTCAATTGTGGCTTAGACAATCTTTGTTTGTATCGACCAATTATAATTTAGCATTAATAAATACACACATATTGGCTTCATTAGCCAGTGCGCTCTTTATTCCAAACACACATTTGAAGATCAAATTTCAACACCATGGCAGGACATTGCTAGCCAAAAGGCCAACATTACCTTTAAACAACTCTTCCAGATCGCACTATCGACAAAGCAGAAGGTGAAGACTCAGATTATAGAAACCAAACCAACCATTCAATTCGAAGAAGTTAACACTGCCGAAAAACAAGAAGAGCGAACCTATACCTCATCCACCTATGCACAATGCAACATTGGAGGATTAGCATGCTCAGTTATTATTGATACTGGAGCAGGAGTCAGCATCATTGCCAAGCATTTCTTAGACCACCTAGAATGAGATATTGATGAACCCGCTACCTCTACCTTGGTTGTCACAAGTGGAAAAAGCAGTATACCTTTAGGAGTACTCTGAGAGGTACCAGTCCAGTTTGGAACAGAAATAATCCCCGTTAGAATGGTCATCACTGATGCACAATCCTACAATGCCATCTTGGGCAACAGTTGGTTGAAGAAAGCTAAAGCTGGAATTGACCTGGATGCATAAAGGCTAATCTTTGTCAACCATGGAAGAAAGTTCAGCATACCTCTGGATATTCAGAAAGGAGTAGTACTAAAACTCACTCAGAGACCGAAAGACAAAAATGACACAGATGAAGAAGTAACCCCCAGACAGGCATACCTCAACTTAGTGGAAGAAGAAGAAGCGAACATAGTAATCTATAGTGAATACCACCGCCTGATACCTCTGGAGAAGAACTAATTGATTGAATATAATATGAGGAATACTAGATACCCATTCTGTGAGCAATGCATCTATTGTGCCAAGATGATGTGCACTTGCAGTGATATGAAGTTGATACCTTACCAAAACACTTTGGAGATACACTTACCAATGGAGAAGAAGATCAGGAAACCAAGACTATCGCAGACCCGCCGAAGGACTCCACCCTCAATGAATCATGGGCCGTATAATGGAGGGAACCCTCACCTATTCGCAGATAATACTGGAGAAGTATGGAACTGTTTTTGGACGAATATCAGACACATCGGCAAAGGACATCTCTGGGGAAATCGCAACATCTACCTGCAAGGATGCTACTGGAATGAAGTTAATCCCTATGACCTTTGGGAATGTGAAAACTGGGTCAGGTATCCAGACGACCCATACAATATCAATTACCATGGAACTTGGAAGGAACATTATGATCAAGAATAGGAACAGATGATATCTGAAGAAAATGAAGATGAGGAAGTACCTGAGGATTGGAGCAATGAGATTTACACTACTTAGACACCTATTGAAGTCAGAGCCTTATTCCAAGAAGATGATGAAGACGATGGACCTACCCTAATCGAAGAAAGTGACTCAGACTCAGAAGAAGAAATTATCACGCTCAAAGAAATAATTCACCCCAACGAACACATTAGCATGCGCTATTGGTGGTGGAAGGACTTGTGGCAGAACCTACCTCAAGACACAACTTACGAACAGTGGAAGGAACCAAATATCCCCACCTTTGAAGAAGTATTCACAGTTGAGGAAAAGGATACAGCAACTTGAGTCAAGAGACTGACGGAAAGTACAATCATATCAAAGAGGAAAACTGAAGGAGCCACAGGATATGACCTATACACAGATGAAGACTGTATCTTGGAACCAAAATCATCAGTCTTCATAAAAACTGGAATCGCTATTGCCCTACCACCCAGACAATGTGTGCAAGTATGGGCAAAAAGTGGACTCTACCGCAATTCTGAAATAGGAGCTTTCCCCAGATTAATAGACGAGGACTATAGAGGAGAAATTGAGGTTGGACTAGTTAACCACAACCACAGCCAATTCAAAATATACCAAGGAGATCGAATCACTCAAATGGTGATCGTCAAATGTGAACAGCAACCTTTGAAAGAAGTAGAAAACTTAGAAGAAATACGACGTGGAAGGAAAGGATTTGGATCAACTGGACAGGCAAATGTGATAATGGAAAGACTAGATGACTAGGAAAATGCCAAGAAGCACATCTACTCCCTCAACAAAAATCTATTACCAAACCAGAAGAAACAGTTACAAGACCTACTGAAGGAGTATGAGGATATTATCATGATCAGTTTCAAGGACCTACCGGACCAAGCCTTCTTCATGCACCATATCGACACAGGAGATGCCAAACCAATCAAACAAGCACCCTACAGATTGCCAGCCAACTATCATGACTTTGTACAAAAGCATGTTTAAGAGCTATTGGAGTCAGGAGTAATTGTATGATCAAAAAGCCCTTGGGCATCACCTATCAGTATAGTACTGAAGAAGGATGGACAGAGAATGGTTATCAACTATCGCAAATTGAACTCAGTTACCAAGAAGTATACATACCTGATTCCGCACTCAGAAGACTTATAAAACATGTTGAAGAAAGCACAAATCTACTCAACCTTAGACCTATGGGCAGGATATAATCAGATCGGAATGACGCCTGAAGCATAGGAGAAATCAGCATTTGTTATACCATTTGGACAGTACGAATTCACAAGAATGTCCTTTGGACTTTGCAATGCACCCGCCACCTTCCAGGCTGCAATAAACGAGATCTTCTATGATTTGATTGGACATGAAGTGATTGTGTATATCAACAACATCAACATCTATGTGGAGAACTTTGCAGAACACATGGTAATCTTGAAAGAAGTATTTGAATGACTCAGAAAACACGGACTAAGGATCAAGCCAACAAAATGCTACTTTGGGCAGAAGAAAATTGAATACCTCAGATTTATAATCGATGGAGGAGAAATCTGCCTGGACCCAAAAAAGACTGAAATTGTCAAAGCCTTCCCAACTCTACAAGATAAGATGACCTTACAAGGATTCTTAGGACTGGTCCAGTTCTATAAAAGGTTTATCCCTGGTTACTCTGAAATTGCTGCACCCCTGCACATGTTGCAAAGAAAAGGAAGAGTATGGGAATGGACGACAGCCACACAAACTGCCTTTAACCTGATCAAGAAAGCACTTACCCATGCACCAGTTATGGCAAGACCAGATCTTACAAAAGTATTTAAGCTGTATACAGATGCATCATCATTTGGACTTGGAGCAATTCTGGTACAAGATAACAAAGACAGAGAGCATGTAATAGCTTATGCAGAATGAGCCACCCATAGAGCAGAACCTTTCTATGGAGCCACCCAACTGGAATGTGTAGCAGTCATTTGGGCCGTACAACACTTCCGCCACTTCCTGATTGGAAAACAGTTTACCCTGATAACAGACCACTCAGCCCTCAAATAGCTTTGGAACAAACCAAATCTGATAGGAATGTATGCAAGATGGCTAGCTATACTGCAGGAGTACAACTTTATGATGCAATACAGAAAAGGACAGAATTATCAGAATGTGGACACCCTCTCATGCCTACCCCAATTTATCTGAGATCGACACCCTGAACCAAAAAGAATATACCTACCCAATGAACACTGAACTCTATAACGGATATTTGGATTATCTCAGTAACCTAACCTTTACTGGAATGACAAATGAAAACGATCAATAGCTTATACAGATAATGGCACTCAACTATTTTATCAAGAACAATATACTTTACCGATGACACAGAGGACAGATATGACTTGTAGTTCCTGAACACAAAAAGCAGATGGTACTTCAGGCCTCTCATAATCATCAGCTAGTAGGATACATGGGCATAGACAACATATATCAATGACTATCAGAAAAATATTATTGGAAGAACATGTATGAAGATATTAGAGAATATATCAGGAGATGCGATACTTGCCAGAAAAGGCGCCGAGGAAAGGAAATCGAGACCTTACAACTGATTGTACCTGGAGAACCCTTTGAATATATTGGAATAGATATTGTTGGACCGCTACCAAGAACACTTAGAGGAAATCGATATATCGTAGTAGCAGTAGATTACCTGACCAAGTACCCCGAAGCAAGAGCCTTGCCCCTTGCAGATGCCCTTAATATTGCACCTTTTATCTATGAAGATATTATCTGCCACCATAGAATACCTTATGAAATGACCTCTGATCAAGGAACTGAATTTATTAATGAATTCATGCAGATATTGACACAACACTTCAGGATCTGCCAGATAAAGACTACTGCCTACCATCCCCAAGGAAATGGACTTACCGAACGGACAAATCAAACTATCAAGAACATGATTGCCAAAGTAGTACAATCACAAGGAGGAGATTGGGACTTGTACCTACCTTCCGCCTTATTTGCACTATGAATAATGAAACAAGAGACAACAAAGTTCACCCCTTTTGAGCTTGCTTATGGAAGAAAAGCTCATCAGCTGGTAGACCAAGTAATGACCACCCCAGAACCCAGCCACACCTCTTGGGAAATGCAAATTGAGCATCATGTGACAAAGGAAATCCAAGAATTACACAATATCTGAAACAAGGTGAGAGAATTTATTGCCATTGTACAAGATCGACAAAAGAAGAATTACAATAAGGAACACAAGAAAACTGAAAGATTGAAGATCAGTGACCAAGTCTTACTATACTGAAACATAGTAGAGTCTTCATGATCAACAAAATTGGACCCAAAATGGGAAGGACCATACTACATCGTGAGTATAAAAGGAACTACATATCAGTTATGAAAAACAACAGGAATGATCTTACCTTATACTGTCCACCGAAACCGCCTCAAGAAATATCATACCCCATTGGAATAACTTTCATGAAGTCCAAGTCAGCCTGATTGAGGCCTACCGACATATAGAACCCCTAGAAGACCTTGAGGAGATAGAAGAATCGACCCTATAGAAGACCCAATCAATTGTACGCAACATTCAAAGGAGACAACACTTGGCGCGAATCAATGAATGGAAAGAATACTACTGAATTGCACAACTTTGGGAGGAAGAAGTCAAACATATCTGGAACCGGAAGGATAGGGAAATCTGTCAATGAGCCCTCAAAGGAGCACTCCCTGCCTATGCTACAAAAATGGCTGAACGGATATATCAACTATTCAAGCACAAGCCTAGTGCTTTGAACCACTTTCGGTGCAGTACACATCAACTAAATCAACTAACACAGAATGAAATAAAGGAGCTAGAGGAGGAGGTAAAACAGTTATAAAGAGATTTCTCCGAGTTAGAACTATACCTTGAAGTCTAACTCAAAGAAAGGAAAGAGATGTGATGGAACATTTTGTGATAACATATAATTTGATCATATGAGATCACAGTCATGTAACTTGAAGCGTTACTGAGACTTGAAGCATTGCTGAGACTTGTAGTATTACTGAGATCCACAATCACACTATAACCTAAAATAGTATTTCGATCAGATATATTATTTTGCCGCCCAATTACATTATAACCTGATATATCATTTTACTATATCTTAGCCAATCAATTTGTACCTTATATTTAGTCGAGCCAATCAGAAATTCAAGTAGTAACCTAGGTAGCTGCCCGTATAGCACCTTGTAATTTCTTATAAATACCCTGCTCGCAATTATCAATAAAATTTGGACTGCAACAAGCTAAGGAAGCTTACAACAGACAACCCAAGGGATACTGAAGCCTTACTCAAGGAGTAAGCAATTGGGATAGTTTCGAGATTCTAACAGATACACTTTATTTGATCAATCATACTTAAATTCTTGCTAGTTAACACCTACACCGACGCATACCCTTCTTAAGATACTACTGCATAACCCGCTAAGACCTCTAAAAACATATTTTCTGCACCTGCTCAACTCTGAGTATTAAGCTATTAATATATTTTAGTCCGTCACAATATCTATCATTGCACCAGCTATAGTCAATTGAGAAACTACTACTTAGAAAGATCTTGCAATGAATGACCTTATTGAAAAAAATAAGTAAGATAACTATACACATCTTGGACCTAAAAAAGTAAATTGATGCATAGTAACTGGTTTAATGATTTATAGCAAATCCAATCCCTATAACAAGATCAAATACATATCTGATCAGGAACCTGAGATACTTCAGATGTAATCAAGATGGGCATATATCTAGAGACTATATCTAGCTAGATATAAAAATATATAGATAAAGAAAAAGGATACTATACTTTAAGATATATAATCAAAACAAGTAGAATTGTCTAATCTGGAACTTAAGGATAAACTCAAATAAATGTTATCACCTTTGAAGAAGAAGACTTCAACAGTGAGGATAAATATAGTTAGGTAGAAGCATTTTCTAACATATAGGAAAAACAAAAACCCAGATATCTCAAGAAAGCAGGATCTCCCTATATGATGAAAACCCCATAAGTAGTATAAAGAGTATAAGAATATAAATTTGATAGTGATGAACAGAATAAGCTCTTCAAAGAAGAGGTCAATCACATTATTTGAGAGGATACACTAATGTCTAAGGTAACTATAAATGAAGGAAACAAGGAATACAAGTTATGAAAATTAAAGAAATATGATAATTCCAGTTAAAATAAGATAACTTACTAAATTTCCAACATTCCAATAGTAAATCTGAAAAGAAATAAATAATACATAACCTAGATATGAGTGGTAGAGATCAACACAGTATAGCAATTAGAGAACAACAAACTGTAGAACTTATTAGTATATTTACAATGTTAGATTGAGGAAATTATAATACCATATATTATTAATACAAGTGCTGGAGAATATATTATTAGTAAAATAATGCTTGATTGACTTGGATGGTAGATTGAAGAAGCAACAACTATAACAATTATGGTAGTGGATAGATATATTATAACATTACTTAGCAAAGTATATAAATTACTTATTGGCTTTAGCAAACTTATTATCCCAGTATCAGTAATAATAGTTAATATAATATCCTATGACCTTGTTATCAGAAACAACTGGCTAAAGAAAGTATAAGCCATAATTAACCTCAGTGCATATAAGATATGAATTACTTAAAAAAGATATTACTATAAAATACTCATTGACTTAAAAAGAGGAGTTTACTTACAGATGATAGAAAGTGATGAGAAAAATGAGCAAAAGAAGTTCTTTATGATATAAATCATATAAACCAATGAGAAGGTCAAGCCTCTAGAGTGAAAAAGTAAACAAGCTACCAGATTTAACATATCTACTATTAAGAATATTAAACTATAATCTAAAGAGTCATATATAGTTAGAATAGAAATTACTACAAGAATACTCTAAGAACACTATAGTCAGATCAAACTGAGAAGCTCTCTAGCAGTTGCCAGAATTACAATCAATACAGAAGTTATCAATGCAGACTATATTGATAAAATCAAGATAGTAGTAGTTAATCGATACTAATTTAATATAGCTAAGCTTTATAGAGAGAACTGAGTTGCTCAATTCATTATTATACCCATTTAAACTGGCAAAATAGTAGAAGTAACTAACCTTGAAGAAACAGCTAAAGAAAATAAAGGATTCAGATCAATCAAAGTTAACATTGTAAAAATTATAACAGACCTTAAGTATATACCCAAGATAGCAAATAAGAAGGCTTATACATTCAGAGAATAACTCAGTAAAGAAGAGAAGAAGAAACTGAAGAAACTTATTAATGAATATATTAATATTTTCATAATAACTTTCAAAAAGATCAACTTAAAGCTATCAAAGTACTTCTATCATATCAATATCTAAGAACACCTACTGATCAAATATACACTATATCGAACACTATCTATATATATTAAATAGTAATAAGAAGAAATTAACAACATAATTAAAGGAGGAATGGCTACTAAAACAAATAGTCTATAGAAATTTCTAAATATTATTATACCAAAGAAAGAATTAGAAGCCAGAATCTTTACTTCAAGAATATATATCGATTTTAGAAAACTCAATGATATTACTAAAGAAGATACCTTTCTAATACCAAGAATTGATGACACTTTTTCAAAAATACTGATTTAAACAAGTCTTTACACTACTCTTGATATGACTAGTAGATACTATCAGATAGGACTTGATGAAAAATTATAAGAAATTGTATCTTTTGTAATACTACAAGACCATTAGAAGTATTTACAAATGCTATTTGGGCTCAAAAATGTTCTAGCAAGCTTCCAGAAAATGATAACTAAAATATTTAAAGACCTTGTTAGAAAAATACTATTAGTATATATTGACAACATTATGATATTTATAGTAACATTTTTGGACCACATTAAGGCACTATGCAAGGTATTCAATTAAATAAGAACCAAAGGTCTTTATTTAAAAATAAAGAAGTGTATATTTGCTACTAAAAAAGTTATAATACTTAGATATATTATCAATAAAAAAGAAATCCAAACCAACTCAGCTAAGGTAGAAGCAGTTACTAAATTTAAATGACTTATAAACTAAATTAAGATATGTACCTTTTTGAAACTAGCCTCATATTACTATTGATATATTTGGAATTTTACAAGCCTAGCTGAACCATTATATATAACCCTAATGAAAAGCTATAACTGGACAGAGATCAATGAAGAATAAAACAAATCAAAGTAAGAGGTACTCAATACATTGAAGAAGACTTCAGTAACTATACTAGTTCTAGCAAAACCAAATTGAATAAGGCTTTTCAAGTTATATATAGATGTAAGTGCAATCAGAGTAGGTACAATACTCTTATAAAATAATACCAAGAGCCTAGAACAAGTAATCTATTATGTAAGCTGAGGAATGTATAGAGCTGAGAAAAATTATAAATCAACTAAATTAGAGTACTTCACAGTTATATGAGCCATCAAGTGGTTTAGATATTACCTTATCAGATAATACTTTAAAGTCATTACAGACTATTCAGTGCTCAAATAGTTATTTAACAGACCTTACTTAAGTAGAATATATATATTGGATCATAATGCTTCAAGAATATGATTTTATAGTAAAATTCAGAAAAGGAAAGACAAATTAAAATACTAATGTACTTAGTAGAATACTATTAGATGCCTAAGGTAGGGTGTAAAAATAAATATAATACTATACTATGATTTGATAATTTAGTTGATAAAGAGAGAATTAGGGAAGATATAAAAGATTGGATAAAGAATATTTTATTAACTGTAAGCAGATAGTATGAAATTCAGAATAATTTATTATATTATAAAAAGGAGAGATATATTATTTCAATAATTCAGGAGAAGGATATATCAAATATTTTATTATTAGTATATGTACTACATATCATCTATTATCTAGATATATACATTAGGAAACTATTTTTAGTTTATAGTCTATGACTAGCATCTCTGCTCATAAGCTGTTCTCAAGCTGTTTGCAGACTGTTCTAGCTAGTTCATAGTGTGAAGATGAGACTCTGGAATTAGTAAAATATAGAAGATTTATAAGCTCAATTGGGAACCAATAGCTGGGTTAAGTTTTATATATATAGGGAATTAGAGAGTATATAAGGTAAGATGTAGGGAAATAATACTTAAAATTTAAAGAATTATATGTATCTTATAAGATGCAAAGGATGGTAAGTCCTTGGATGTATTTCAATAATTAAGTTAATCTGTTAATATCCAAAAGCAATATGTCTCAATATATCTTGGCTTGAAAATTACTAAGCAAATACTTCTTCACTGGTTTTGTTCAGGTCTTAGACTTTGTATTTAGGCTTAAGCTTAGGCAAAGATTTATTAAATGAAAATAAAGAGAGTATTTATACAAAACTTGAGAGATAGTATTAAATATAATAATAATATATCAGAAATTACTAAGGAATTATAGATCAAGATCTTCATAGATGAATTGGACTATGATTTCTAAAATTGAAGTAAAATTGCTAATTTTAAAGAGGTCATCAACTTCCAGAAGATCAGTGACAGTAGGGAGGTCAGTGACAGTAGAGAGGTCAGTGACAGTAAAAAGATTAGTGACTTCCTATAGCATAGTAAGGTTATCCTTAGGGCTTTTGGAGATTTCAAAAGTAGCTATATTATTTTCAGAGGCTAGGGGTAGACTGTCATCACCAGTTTTGGGGACTAGAGAGACATCATTATCAAATTTAGGAGCTTCGAATATCAGATCATCAGGGACTACAGTGTTAAAGTTAAAGGTTATGATTTCTAAATCATTGAGGTTATTAGGTTTGAACACTTTGAAATTGTCAAATATATTAGCTTCATTAGGTACAGATTCTTTATTATTCTGGGTAGTAGCATCATTATCCTCAGAGGGTAAGAGGGCTTCCTCTGGGTTGAAGTCCTCTAAAAGGGTATTAAGGACATTAAAGCACTGGTTAGTCTTTATTTAGCTTTAGTGCTTGAAGCTTAATCTTCCTAAATGCAGTACTACTGTTAGCTAGTACTTGAAGACTTGATATGTTCTTGATCTAAGTTTCCTTTCATTCTTGTTGAGACCAAGATTCAATAGTTCTGGGGCATCTATAGTTATATCCAATATATATCCTAATTGGTAGTAGGACTTGAAGTAGAATATATTCTGTACTCTTACAAAGTGCTCTATGTTGTTGCATATTATATCAACTATATCCAAAAGGTCTTCTATATAATCAACCTCAGTAGGGGCCCATGGTTCCATATCTCAATGTAAGAGTGCTTGCTGAATCATATTGGTTATATCAGATATGTCAAGGGGAAGTAGTTGAGTCTTTCTTGCATTGTTTTTCCTAGTGTATAGTCCTGGTCTCTCATTGGTAGAATTCCTTATAGGCAGCATTGTCTTGATGTGGAATATTTAATGGTGGTTACTGAGATTAAAATATATATCTTCTCTCAATAGTTTATGATATT
This sequence comes from Endogone sp. FLAS-F59071, assembly GCA_003990785.1. NCBI lineage: Eukaryota > Fungi > Mucoromycota > Endogonomycetes > Endogonales > Endogonaceae > Endogone > Endogone sp. FLAS-F59071. The sequence continues at coordinate 363 of RBNK01002314.1, read as the reverse complement.
ATTCTAGAGGTATCTATAGTTTGTGATATTGTTCTAGTGAAGTTCTAGAGTAGTTTACAGCTGTTTGCTAATAATAGTTCATAGTCTATTTATGTTCATAGCTATTTTGTTTATAGCTCTTAGTAAAATAGTTCACAGCTTTTAGTAAAATAGTTTATAGATTAATTAACTATTTTTCTGATGTAGACTAGAATAATACTTTATACTAACTTAGAAATTCAGCATAGTAGTCTAAAATACAAGATGACATAACTAATTTTATATGAAACTGCAACATATGCTAAAAATGAGTAGCTCTTCAGAAATCTTATATTAGTCTAAAAAATGTAAAAAAAAAAAAAAAAGAGAAAAAATAAAAAAAAA
>RBNK01002313.1:5000-10000 GCA_003990785.1 Endogone sp. FLAS-F59071 | reverse complement strand
GGAGGTGGTGAATGTGGTGGCGGTTGGATTAGGAAGAGGTTACGGACTGCGGTTAGGGCGGAGAAAGGAGAGAGAAAGGAAACAAGAAGCAATGGGCTGAGAAAGGGAGCGAACGACTCGTTTAAGGAGGCGACGTGCGACATGTGGACGGTCGGGCTGCGCATCATGGCACAGACCATGGCACCATGGCATCGTGGCATGGCTGCATGGCTGCATGGCTGCATGGCACACAAATGCCATGGCACGCTGGCACACATCTCTGTCGACGTCACCTTTTCCCTCTTTTCTGTTGTTTGTTTCGCCTGGTCAACTCAAGAGAACTCCTCCCCGCTGGTAAACCATACTCCCTTCTCCAACCACCCCTTCCTCAAGGAGAAAATATCCTCTCTCTCTCTCTCTCTCTTGAGCAAAGTGGTTCCCCTGCTGCTGCTGCTTTGAAAACCCAGAACACTGTACACACCTTTCTTTTGTTTTCTCTGCTGCGACCCCCAGTTCCTGTCGCTTTAAACTTTTTTTTTTTTTTTTTCTTTTGAGCAATCGATCCTAGTAAGACTTTGCTGACCTTGTTGCTCTTGATTTTGGCTCATCCCAATATACACTTGGTTCCGCATTCGTATACCGTCTACTCCAACTCCCAACAAAACTCAATCCAACCTACCGACCCCTCCAAATCTCACCCGACATGGACTCTACCTTGGCACCCAAACTCACTCCTGTCGAAACCGAAGAAGGCGAGATCATCGACGACGCCAGTCCCATCAAGAAGCCCCACCATGATGGCTCGCATATCGACGACAACGCCGCCAAGCTTCCGTCGCCCTCTGCCTCCTCGGCCGAGCCAGGCGAAGACCTTGAAGAAGGCGAGGACGACTCCAGTAACCGCGTTCCCATCGTGGACGAAGATGGTGATGTGAACATGAACGGGGTAGGAGCTGACGCCGCGTCTTCTTCCTCGCATCGTCCCACGAGCCAGACTAGTCACAAAGATGATCGGCACCGTCACCACCACCATAGCTCATCTAGCCACCGCAGCCACCGCTCCTCCTCCTCCTCAAAGCATCACTCGTCCCGTCACCGTGGCGACGATGATCGGAGCAGCAACCGTCATCACTCGTCCTCGCGTCGTCACAGAGACCTTGTGTCGGACACGGGGGCCAAGGAGGTCGACGACGCAGCAGGTAACGCCACCGCCACCGAGGTCCTCGATCCCATGGTTATCGATAGCTCGCAACAGTCCATCGTCGCTGACGCAGCGGTTTCCGCCGTCGATGCATCAGCTGGCAAGTCGTCCCCCAGCCAGTCAAGGAAGCGCAGCCGCGACTCTGAGCTGGTGGATCCATTCGAAGAGTACGAGCGGTTATCAAGACGGCAGCAGCATCGGTCATCGGGATCAAGAGACGAGACGCCCCGTGATCAGGAAAAGGAAAAAGACAGAGAAGGTAGGCGCCATGATCGGCCGGTTGACGATCGCGATCGTCGGGATCGGGAGCGTCGTGAAGCTGAGTATGCAAGGAGGGGTTCTCGCGAACTTGCTTCGGTAAGGGGTAGGGGCGGGTTTGAGGGTGACCGCGAGCGAGAGAAAGAGAGGGAAAGGGAGCGCGAGCGAGGATCATATCGTGACTCTCGTGAGGATCGGCATGTTCCCCGCGCGTATAGCCGGGAGCCCGAGCGTTCCATGGGGTATGGTCGCGAGCCTGAGCGCGGGTCGAGGGCATATAGCCGTGAGCCAGAGGCGCGTGGGCATTCTGATTCGCGTGCAAGGAGAGAGGATGAGGCTTTGGAGAGGCGTGGTGAGAACGGTAGGGACCCGGGTCGGTACAATGACATTTCAAGAGCCAGAAGGGATGAGGGCCGACGTGAAGCCACGCCTACCGGACCTCGTGCTGGCCCCGATGACCGAAACCGTGAGCAGCATCGGAAAGAGGATAAGAAACCAGTGCCTGAGCCAGAGCCGGAAGATATGATGGAAGAGGAGGTGGACGAAGACAAATTGATTGAAGAGAGGAGGAAGCGGAGGCAGGCGATCCTAGAAAAATACAAGAGCCAGGGCGCTAGCGGTGAGGTGGGTGTGGCGATTGCGACCGCGACCGCTGCAAGTATAAGTACTACAAAGACCGTCGCTCCAGCGCCACTGGATATAGCTTCGCCGGTGTCGTACACACCCGAGGTGATGGCTGCGGCGAATGGGAAGGGTTGGTATTCTCGTCTTGTTTGTTTGTCGGTTTCACAAGCTTAGCATTTTTATTTATTTATTTTTGAAATTATTAATTTTTGCAGTATTCAGCACTCTTTAAAAAAGTTTTATTCTCAATTTCCTTTTATTATTATCTATTTATTTCATTAGAAACAGCTGCTGGCACTCCGATAACCCCGACAAGCTCTGCATCACCTGAAAAACGTGCTTCCCCTGGTTCTGATAATGATGACAAGCCTTCTCACCTCCACTCTATACAAGGCACACCACCCAACGCGGAAGACAGCGACGCCTCGGACGACGATAACGATATCAACGTGGCCACGCCCGAAGGCGGTCGCGACACGCACGAGCTGCAAGATTTCTCAGCAGCGGACTACGATCCCAGCCAAGATCGCATCGCGGACGATGAACGTCGGTGGACCACCATCACGGGACAGCCCCATCATATGACGCGCGGGGACATGGACTTGCTCAAGGCCAAGGACGCTCAGGAAAAGGTAATTGTCATGGGTGGAACGGCGAGTCACGCGGAAAATATGTCGGCTACGGATTATCGGGAAAGATTGGACGGTAAGGAGCAGATGGTGCAGGCGCCCAAGAAGGTCGTACCGGCGGCAGACTTTGACATGTTTGCGGATGACGTAGACGATATGTTTGCACCGCCTGGTGAGGAGGGATTGGGCGTGGGCAAGAAGGGGAAGACAGATGGAACAACGGTATGTATTTTGTTTCTTGTTCTTATTGTGTATATACAAAGGTTTCGTAAACAACGTACATTGCAAATTGGCCTAATGAACTCAATTTTCGCTGATTTATTCAGATCCTGGATAGCGCTCCTGTTGTCGTGCCGGATCAAAACCCAAGTTTGTTGGATAACTGGGATGATCCGGAAGGCTATTATCGTACGTATCGACCTTTCAAATTTGTATATCAGTAGCGAAACCTCATGTGTTACTAGTTGGTGGTGCTGGTGGGTTTTTTTTTTTTTTAAAAAAAAAAAAAACTACTTTGTGAAATGAGTTTAGGTACATTAGCAAATCCCGTGGCATCTCGGGCATGAGCTTTACGTTTAATCCCCGTATCTCAGTTAACTCAGTTTGAGTGAAAATGCCCTCCTTCAAATAGTTCATGTCGTCAGGGTCGATAATAAACGAATGGGCAAGGCTTAAAAAATATATGATACAATAAATTAGTTAATCGACATTTTTATGTAGCCGAAATAAATGTATACCAGAAATAACGTACTGTTCCTGGGTACATTGGAGTCCGAATTCGTATAGTCTATCCTCAACGATGGTACCCGTGCTGAGAACCCATTTTTTTGCTTGATCCATCTTGGAATATGAACTCTTGAAACTTTCGTAATCCGCCGACGTTATTTCACTGGCATTGTCAGCATTAGAATCTATATCTTTCGCATCCAATTGATCCATGCCACCTGTATCCCATCTCTTATACTTGTCTGTATGGCGGTCGCTTATCTCAATATGTACACCTTGATGCTCGCGACGATTCCAATCATCCGTAAATCTGTCTCGACGTTCGCGACGATTCTGATTATCTGAGGATCCGTCATGGCGTTCGCGACGATTACAGCTTCCAGTAAATTTCTTCACTCGAGCAACATTATGGCGCTGGCTAACACGCGGTATTTCATATTCACTTTCCTCATCTCGTTCTTCATCATCTTCCTCGGTTTCGTTTTCTTGCTCGTCTTCTTCTAGCTCACTGTCGCTAATCGTGAGTTCACGCTTCTGGCGTCGCGATTCTTGATTCACGAGCTGAACTTCATCCTGGTCGAGACCACCAACCTTCGAAGAGCCTCGAGAAATTCTAATACACATCAAAAAAAAAAAGAAAAAGAAAAAGAAAAAGAAAAAAATTAATTATAGAAACTACCCCGATATATTGGAATACCCGATTGAATATTACTTACGTTGCAATCGTTCTATTCTCCATTTTAATCTAAATTAATAAAATTAATGAGGACATGAAAGCGAGAAATAGATGAGACGATTGGGATTGCCACACTTACTACGTCAAATTGGCTTGTAATTGCCATATTCGCAGTAGTCTTCGCGTGCTTCTCCCAAAATAATAGATTTGACAAGTCACGATTGATAGACTTGTTTCGAATGAAAAGAATATTGAATGTTATATATTGAATGTTATATATTGTAAAATGTCTACCTTTCAAATTGTAACTGAATGTTGATTGCCGGAGTCATGTACACGTAACATTTTCCCACTTCCAGCAAACATATAGCTTGCATCCTGCAACAAAGTCGCTCGACCGTAGCCGCAGGGATTGGTTTTCTTCTTCGCAACCCAAACCCACTTCCAGCAAACTTATAGCTTGCGTTCTGCAACAAAGTTGCTCGACCGTGGTTGCGGGGTCACCAAATGCCGACGTACAAGTACTTTCCCACTTCCAGCAAACATATAGCTTGCATTCTGCAACAAAGTCGCTCGACCATAGTCGCAGGGTCGGTTTGCGTTTTTTCCTGACGAAAGATGCCAACGTACAAGTCGTACTTTCCCACTTCCAGCAAACATATAGCTTGCGTTCTGCAACAAAGTCGCTCGACCGTAGTCGCAGGGGTCGGATGGCGTCAGAAAGACGGCATATGCTAACGTACAAGGAGTACTTCCCCAATTCCAGCAAACATATAGCTTGCATTCTGCAACAGAATCGCTCGACCGTAGTCGCAGAGGTCAGATGGCGTCTTTCTAACCCAAATGCCGACGTATACATAGTACTGCCCCATTTCTAGCAAACATATAGCTTGCATTCTGCAACAAA
>RBNK01002313.1:0-2500 GCA_003990785.1 Endogone sp. FLAS-F59071 | reverse complement strand
AGCAATAACCAGATGCTGCGTTACATGATGGAAGTCAAAGGCAAGTTCTCACACAAGATGCTACGGCGCGGACAGTTTGCAGGGCAGCATTTCGATGAGAACCTCAACTTTTTACAGATTGAGGTGGACCGGCTGACGAATAAGGAAGTGACAAAGAAGATAGTCGTTACGCGGCCCACCAAAGATCTCAAGACGAGGCTGATGGCCGCGGCCGGGTCTGGGCAGATGAGCGATGAAGAACGCGCCCTACTAGCGCAATTCATGGACTTGTTGGATAAGTGTTTGAGTCTGAACCCGGAAAAGAGGATCAGCGTGAAAGAGGCGTTGGCGCATCCGTTTTGTACGGGAAAAGTGTAAATGGGGAATGGTATTTGAGCTGGGACAGTCAGAAATGATTTGATCTCACGTGTGCAAATAATGGACATGTGTTCTTTTTTTCTTTTTTTCCATCTACTTAGGGTTTTGATTACCTCTGTTGCTGGTCTTCGCTTGTGATCTATTTCATGTCGCGATCTGTTTGATCGATTCATTTATCTGTAATATATAGAAACACCTAAAAGGCTTTGGTGATTTATACACGTCGATCCGGGGTTCCAAGGTTCCATGGATTTTTCCATAAATTGTTCGAGCGATAAGGCTGATACGCGTGCACGTGGGCGGCGACTCGATTCCTATTTTGACACTCGCCGGACACTGTTCTCTGTTTCTGAACCATCCTCTGCACCTCTGCACCATGCGTGCCGCATCCTTCTCTTGCAAGACCAGCACCTTGCTCCTTGTTGTTCTTTCCCTCTTTGTCCTCGCCTGGCTGCTCTCTCCCAACTCCTGCAACGACTCGCGCTTCAACCCGTTCTACTCCCTTACAGCCCACAATGGCAAAGCCTTCCAGTATCATGACATGAATGGCATCAACGGCACATCTGCTGGCCATTTTAATCACGAGCACGTGCTGATTCTCACTCCTTTCAAGGAGGCCGCTCGCCATATCGAGCGCTATTTTCTTAATGTCAATAAACTCACATATCCGCACCATCTCATCTCCCTCGGGTTTCTCGTGTCTGACTCGCAGGATAACACCGTGCGCATCCTTCAGGACCACGCCAACTGGTTCCTGAGTACGCAGGCTGGCTGGCAGCGGTTTCGGTCCGTACAAATCCTACAGAAGGACTTTGCCTTTGAACTCTCCACCAAGGACCGCCATTCCTTTGAGGTGCAGATCAAGCGCCGCGAGATCATGTCCAAGAGCCGGAACTTCCTGCTCACAACTACACTCGGGCCCGAGCATGCATGGGTCCTGTGGCTAGACGGCGATGTGATTGAGTACCCAGAGACTCTGCTAGAGGATCTAATCGGGATGAATAAGGACATCATTGTACCTAATTGTTGGTGGCATAGCTATAACGAGGAAGGAGGGTATGACAGGAACAATTGGCAGGAAACGCCTGAGAGTTTGGAGCTGCAAAAAACATTGACTGATACGGATGTGCTTGTAGAAGGTAAATAGCTTTTGTTGTTATTGTGTGGGAAGGAGGCGATGGGAAAACGAGGTGGGCTGGATGTGGCAATCGAAAGTATTTAATTGAGAGTAAAGGTTGGGTTTTGGGGGAGAGACAGTAATATTAATGCTCTGGATTTCACCGCTCATGGCCTCTATTGCTTTCTTTACTCCACCAGGCTACACTGAACGTCTCACCCACCGCCGCCTCATGCTCAACATGCGTAACGAGAACAATCAAACAGACCTTTATCACGCTATCGAGCTCGACGGTGTAGGTGGAACATGCACCCTGGTCCGAGCTCAGGTTCATCGCGAGGGCGCCACGTTTCCGACCTTCCCGTTCCAACATCAGCTCGAAACCGAGGGATTGGCAAAGATGGCAAAAGCGATGGGATACGAGGTGTGGGGATTGCCAAATTACATGGTGTGGCATTTTATTGGATAAGGAGGCTGTATAGAATGAAGAAGGGAAAAAAAAAAAAAAAAAACAAAAAACAAAAAAAAGATGAATCATATGTATGTTTGTCATGATGAGGCGGTTGATGAAGAAACTGTGTTAGGTTAAATCGGTCAGTTTTAGCCAAGATTATCAAACTAGAATCAGTGAATTACGTAGATATTATATCTTCATCAGCCAAGCCTGGAGGAAATTTTTTTGAACATTGTTAACATCTCTGCATACTTGTACATCTTTACTTTAGACTTTTTTTTTTTTTTTTTTTTGAAATAATATTTTTTAAAAAAAAAAAACAATTTAATATTATTTTAATTGGTAAATTATTATAAAATAAACAAACTCTCTTAATTAAAATCAGTAGTAAATAGTTGCTTTGTTATAAATAATAAACAATTATAATAATAATAATAATCTAGTTACAAATACAAAACAAGGTTGCAACGCGTTCGCTCCAGAGTGTCTCATTCATTGGATGGTCAGAACGCGGGCATGCATTGTGATGCTGAGCGGCGTTTTTGCCAAGGTTGCTCTTTTTTTTTTTTTTT
>RBNK01002312.1:0-11438 GCA_003990785.1 Endogone sp. FLAS-F59071 | reverse complement strand
TTTTTTTTTTTTTTTTTTTTTTTTTTTTTTTTTTTTTCGAGATATATCAAGCAGGGGGAGTGTTGTAATTATTAGCTTATTATATCTCTTCTATCAATGATCGATGCATCAACGATCGATCATACATCACTCAATTGTGGCTGAGACGATCTTTATTTGTATCGACCAATCATAATTTAGCATTAATAAATACATGCATATTGGCTTCATTAGCCAGTGCACTCTTTACTCCAAACACACATTTGAAGATCAAATTTTAACAGTTATAAGCTCTGAGCCACTCAAATTGCAGCTTGACAACCTGAGATCTATGTAATCATAGCAATTACAACTGCGATTATAGTAAGCATCTATTTAACATTGTAAACAACACGTCAAACAATGTGATAAACAACATGACAAATGACACCATGATAAAGCAACACGATAAACAACATGTAATGATATAGTATTCAACAATGTGACACAATGAAATGGATAATCTATATACATTGTCGTCAGCAACAAGATCAACAAGATTGCGATCTAAATCAAAAACAGACAACAGATATCAAACTCTTGATGATGATGAAGGATTGGATAGCAATCATCAGAGCAATATAGGATTTAGCCTTGATCGACAGGAACAGATGGCTACAATGATCAGAAATCAGGAAGATAAATTAGATATGCTGGCAACCCTATTGGGCGAATTGATGATAAAAATCGATAAAACAAATGCATTACCTAGCATGCCAACCAATCAGAATGCAGCTACAGAAGGCAACACGCTACAAATATAAACACAATTACCATCACCAACAACATCAACAAAGCTTAATGATCTGGCGAAGGAGTATCTAAGATCAATCAACAAATTTGATGGGTCAGGAGGTATATCCAGACTGTTTGATTACTTTGATGCCATAGAGCAATTTATTACCAGTGCTGATCTATTAATATAAAAGGAGGAAGTCAATGCAGCGATCAGTAAAATTACAGGCAATGCTAGAATATGGCTATGGAGGCATATGAACACATTGGGAGAATTTGATTCATAGAATAAGCTTAAAGAGGCTATGATACAAAAATATACACTAATGGAACAATTATTACAAATGCACAATAAGCTTATGCTAATGAAGTAAAAGGGATCGATCAAAGATTATAATGATGCATTCAATCGAATTATGGTGCAAATCAAAGACATAACTGACATAGAAGCTATATCACAATATCTCCAGGGTCTAAGCCCCAGGTACCGGGAATTAATACTTGCATAGGAGAATATGCTGACAATACTGGAGGCTTTACAACTCGCATGCATCAGGTTCGACCCGGATAGTAAGCAGAAGCGCAACAAAGCCTATATGATAGATCAAGGTAGCTACCGAGGTGGCTACCAAGGTGGCAGTCATGGCAACCAAGGTAGAAGCACCAGACGAGGCTAAGGCTATAACAATGATAATGGAAACAATTGAGGAGGTTATCATAATGACAGAGGCAATCGAGGTGGTGATTATGGAGCCCATCAAGGTGGGAATTTTCGGAGATATCCTCGGAAATGTTATGTCTATGAGGGAGAACATGGAATATTCTAATGCAACAAATTCAATGATTGGGTAAAAACAGAAAAAGAAAAGGCTAAACTAAGAGTCAAAGCAAATCTGGCGATTGGTGCTATCATTGATTCAGGCGCCATACAATATATGTTCAACTAATAGGAGATTTTCGAGATGGTGGCTGAGTATGACGGCTTGGTCATGTGTGCAAGGAACGAGAAGCTATGTGCTATGCATGTTGGGATGATTGAGCTTGACAATGAGCTGAAATTATAAGATATTTTATATGTACCAGAAATCACCAGACATTTAATATCTATGCAGGCATTGACATGTGATGGAAATAACATAACCTTTAAAAGTAATGGATCAGTAGTTAAAATCGGTGTGGATCATAAGGAAATCAAAATTGGATAAGCTGATGGCAACCTATTTCATTTATCAACATTACCAGAGCTAGAAGCAAACATTGCCGATTCCAAGATTGATGACTATACACTATGGCATCACCGGCTGGGCCATCTGGGCCAAAATACTCTGTAATCAATCAACAAATTTGTTACAGAGCTCAGAGATATGTGGCTGCTGACTGCACAAATCGAAATATATGCCAGGTGTAAACACACGAAGTTGCACTGCAAGCCTTTTGGACATATGAAAAATCGATCGATAGAGCCTATCGGAAGGGTGCACTCAGATCTGTGCAGGCCGATGCCCACACCATCAGTCAATGGAGTGAAATATATATTAACATTCATCAATGATGCTACTTACTACATCACAACATATTTTATTGATAACAAAAGTGATACATTCGATTGATTCTGGGTATTCAAGGCATTCGCCAAAATGCAATCAGGCTGAAAACTGAAGATTCTCCAGTCCGATAGAGGGGGAGAGTATGTAAATACCAAGATATATAAATTTTTAATCAAAAATGGAATTCATCATGAAATGACAATACTAGGCATGCCGCAACAAAATGGTATTACTGAATAATATAACCAGACATTGATGGAGTCGATCCGGGCCGTTAAAATCACTGCCGACATACCTGATGAACTTTAGGCTGAACTTACCGCAAGTGCTACATATTTACGCAACTGATTGCCAATGTGAGCCAATAAGGAGAGTACTTCACCATTTGAATTATGGCATGGTCACAAGCCTGATATCAGTAACTTACACATCATATAGGCTGATGCATATATACATATTCACAAAGGAAAAAGGTTGAAACTGGTGCCCCGATCCAAAAAGCTTAAAATGATTAGCTATCATGATGAAAAGAAGGCATATAGGCTCTGGGATCCAACTAATAGGAAGATAGAGATCAGCCATGACGTCACATTTGATGAATCTATTATATTAAAATCTCTAACAATCATCAACCCAGAAGATCAAGAATATGTCATTGAAGCAATCATTGGAGAATGCAAGATTGATGAAAAAAGGCAATATCTGGTAAAATGGCTAAGCTATAATGATAATGATAACAACACCTGGGAGTCAATCGAACAATTGATAGATACTAAAGCCCTACAAATTTGGCAAGATCACATGCCAGAAGCTAATTTAATTGAATCGACTGATGACCCAATGACCTACAAGGAAGCAATTTCCCTGCCTGATGTAAGGCTTTGATAGGAAGTGATCAATCAGGAGCTTAAATCACTTAAGAATAATGACACGTGGATGATTGTACCTGAGGTGCCTGTGGGACACAAGCCGATTGGATGTAGATGGGTATTTAAAAAGAAGCTCAATACTGATGGATCGGTTGCCAGGTACAAGGCGAGATTAGTTGCCAAGGGATATTTACAACAGCAAGGAATTGATTATGATGAAACATTTGCTCCTATAGCGAAATTCATATCAATCAGGGCACTTTTATCAATCAGTGCAACCCTAAACTTAGAAATTCACCAAATGGATGTAAAAACTGCATTCCTAAACAGTGATCTTGATGAGGAGATCTACATGATAGTACCTGAAGGAATTGACCAATCAGAGCTATCATCAAGAGCTGTATGTAAGCTCAATTGATCATTGTATGGACTAAAACAATCATCTTGTATGTGGAATCAGAAGATTGACAACTACCTCAGCCAATCAAATTTTATAAGACTACAATCAGATCACAGCATTTATCTAAGAAGAAGACAAGATGATCAATTGCTGATAATTATTGCCATATATGTCAATGATCTACTAATTCTAGCTGATTCTATGGAAATGATGAACAAATTCAAAGTGGAGCTTAGCAATGCATTTGATATGACGGATTGTAGTGAAATTAAACATTTTCTGGATATTCGAGTCATGCACAATCGAAAAACACACACAATTACAATTGATCAAAGTCACTTTGCCAATCAAATCATTATAAGGTTTAATATGATGGATGCCAAGCCAATCAGTACACCCCTTGATCCATCTATTCAACTCAAAGCTGAAGGGGGAAAATCTGCAGACCAAAATCTATTCAGACAAATGATTAGTAGCATAATATACCTGATGATTAGGACACGACCTGATCTAGCTGCTGCTGTTAGCATCATCAGTCAATTTTCAGCCAATCCAATGTAAGAACATCACCATGCCTCAAATGATTATTAAGATATATTAAAGGAACAGCCAATTATAAGCTGTACCTTGGATGCAATCAGGATCTAAAGCTGATCGGTTTCAGTGATGCCAACTGAGGAGGAGATATTAATATACAATGATCAACCATGGGCTATATTTTCAACCTATCAAGGGGAGCCATCAGCTGGTCAAGTAAGTGCCAACCAACCATTGCCCTATCATCAACTGAAGCAGAATATATAGTATTAGCACATGTGACGAGAGAAGCCATTTAGCTACACACTCTATTAGATGAGCTAGGATATTTATAGAATTGTGTGACAACCTTATTTGAAGACAATCAATCAGCAATTGCCCTCGCCAAAAACCCAATTAATCATGCTCGATCAAAGCATATTGACATTCAGCACCACTTTATTTAAGAGAAAGTTGAATCAAAGGTGATAGATATCATTTACATGGCAACAGATGAAATAATTGCTGATGCATTAACCAAGCCACTTGCACGACCCAGACTTGAAATGTTGATTACAAAAATGGGCTTACGTAACTAACTTTTCTCTTTCAAAAACTTTTATTTCCCTTATTATATCATTCTTATCACTCAAGTAGTATTTTACATATAGTTATTTATAGTAAATGTACTTTATGGATGCCATTCGTGATATATAGTTAAACATTTTTTTTCAAGATATATCAAGCAGGGGGAGTATTGAAATTATTAGCTTATTATATCTCTCTCTCCTATCAACGATTGATGGTATGTCACTCGATCATGGCTTAGATAATCTTTGTCTGTATCAACCAATCATATATTAGTATTAATAAATATATACATATTTGGCTTTATGAGCCTGTGCTCCTTTACCCCAAAAACACATTCAGAGATCAAAACTTTAATATATAGATGATATCAACATCTATGCTGAGATCTTTGCAGAATATATAATAATCTTGAAGGAAGTATTTAAATGACTTAGAAAATATAGATTGAGGATCAAGTTAACAAAATACCACTTTGGACAAAAGAAGATTAAATATCTCAGATTTATAATTAATAGAGGAGAAATCTGTCTAGACCCCAAGAAGACTGAAATCATTAAAGCCTTTCTAACTCTGTAAGATAAGATAATCTTATAAGGATTTTTAGGACTAGTTCAGTTCTATAAAAGGTTTATCCTTGAATACTCTAAAATTGCTATACCTTTGCATATGCTGCAGAGAAAAGAAAGAATATAGGAATGAATGCTAGCTGTATAAACAGCCTTTAGCTTGATTAAGGAGTACTTACCCATATATCAGTAATAGTAAGACCAGATCTTATAAAAGTATTCAAGTTATATATAGATATATCATCATTTGAACTTGGAGCAATTTTAGTTCAAGATGACAAAGATGAAGAGCATGTAATTGCTTATATAGGATAGGCTACTCATAGAGCAGAACCTTCCTATAGAGCTACTCAGTTAGAATGTATAACAGTTATTTAGGCTATATAGCACATTTGCCACTTCCTAATTGAAAAGCAGTTCACCTTGATAACAGACTACTCAGCTTTCAAATGGCTCTAGAATAAACTGAATCTGACAGGAATGTATATACAATAGTTAGCTATACTGCAGGAGTATGATTTTACAATGTAATACAGAAAAGAATAGAATTACTAGAATATGGACAACCTCTTATGCCTACCCTAATTTATCTAAAACTAACACTCTAAACCAAAAAATATATACCTACTCAATGAATACTAAACTCTATAATAGATATTTAGATTACCTTAGTAACCTAACCTTTATTGGAATGACAAATGAAAACAATTAATAGCTTATATAGACAATGGTACTCAACTATTTTATCAAGAACAATATACTTTACTAATAACATAGAGGACAGATATGACTTATAGTTCTTAAATATAAAAAGCAGATAGTACTTCAGACCTCTATAATCATCAGCTTACAGGATACATGAGTATAGATAATATATATCAGTGATTATCAGAAAAATATTATTAAAAGAACATATATAAAGATATTAGAAAATATATTAGAAGATGCAATACTTACTAGAAGAGGCACTAAGGAAAAAAAGTCAAAGCTTTATAACTAATTGTACCTGAAGGACCCTTCAAATATATTGGAATAGATATTATTGAACTACTACTAAGAACACTTAGAGGAAATTAATATATTATAGTAGCAGTGGATTACCTGACTAAGTACCTCAAAGCAAGAGCCTTGCTCCATGCAGATGCTCTTAATATTGTACTCTTTATCTACAAAGATATTATCTGCTACTATAGAATACCTTACAAAATGATCTTTGACCAGGAAACTGAATTTATTAATGAATTTATATAGATATTGATGTAACATTTTGGAATCTGCTAGATAAAGACTACTGCCTACTATTTACAAGAAAATAGACTCACCAAACAGATGAATCAAACTATTAAGAACATAATTGCTAAAGTAGTACAATCACAAAGAGGAGATTGGAATCTGTATCTACCTTCTACCTTATTTACACTATGGACAATGAAACAAGAGATAACAAAAGTTCATCCTTTTTGTAAGAGTGATATTATTAGACATTACAAATAACTATTATTATGCTACAGCACTACTTAGAACATTCTAATCACTCGAAATAGAATTATCTGATATGGTAGTTCTCAATTTAGAAATACCAAATGAGGTATTGCCAAATAGAGCATTGCTGATTGAGGAATTACTCAATGAGGAATTTCTGTTTTAGGAAATTCCTTTTATAGTATTACTATATTCAAAAATATCTTTAGTAGTATTACCTATTGAAGCATTTCCTTTTTCTATATTATTTATCTTAGCATTACTCTTTTCAGAAATACTTTATATAGTATTTTTTTTATCAAATTACTATCTTTAGTAATTTCCTTTTTGATTATTACCTTTTACAGTATTACCTTTTACTATATTACTTATTTCAGTATTTCTTTTTAAAGTATTACTACTATCAGAAGTACTATCTTAGGCAGTTATCTTTATAGCAGTACTATCTGATCTTTTGTATAAATACCCTCTCAATTCTTTATTTAATAAACAGAATTATTATTCCTATTAGTTCAATTTCTTAACTCCTCTTTATTATTAAAGTTTTGATCTCTGAATATGTTTTTGGGGGTAAAAGAGTGTAATGGCTCATAAAGCCAAATATGCATATATTTATTAATACTAATATATAATTGGTCGATACAGACAAAGATCATCTAAGCCATGATTGAGTGATGTACCATTGATTGTTGATGGGAGAGAGAGATATAATAAGCTAATAATTTCAACACTCCCCCTGCTTGACATATCTTGATAAATAAAAAAAATAAAATGTTTAACTGTACATCACAAATGCCATCTATAAAGTACATTAACTGCAAATAACTATATGTAAAATACTACTTGAATGATAAGAATGACATGATAAAGGAAATAAAAGTTTTTTTGAAAGAGAAAGGTTAGTTACATAAGCCTATTTTTGTGATCAACATTTCAAGTCTGGATCACACAAGTAGCTTGGTTAATGCATCAGTGATCATTTCATCTGTTGCCATGTAAATGATATCTATTACCTTTGATTCAACTTTCTCTTGAATAAAGTGGTGCTGAATGTCAATATGCTTTGATCGAGCATGATTAATTGAGTTTTTGGCAAGGGCAATTGCTGATTGGTTGTCTTCAAATAAGGTTGTTGTACAATTCTGTAAATATCCTAGCTCATCTAATAGGGTGCGTAGCCAAATGGTTTCTCTTGTCGTATGTGCTAATGCTATATATTCTGCTTCAGTTGATGATAGGGCAACGGTTGGTTGCTGCTTGCTTGACCAGCTGATGGCTCCCCCTGATAGGTTGAAGATATAGTCTATGGTTAATTATTATATATTAATGTCTCCTCCCCAGTTGGCATCACTAAAACCAATCAGCTTTAGATCCTGATCGCATCCAAGGCACAGCTTATAATTGGCTGTTTCTTTAATATATCTTAATAATCATTTGAGGGCATGGTGATGTTCTTGTATTGGATTAGCTGAAAATTGACTAATGATGCTAACAGCAGCAGCTAGATCAGGTCTCATCCTGATCATTAAGTATATTATGCTACTGATTATTTGTCTAAATAGATTTTGGTCTGCAGATTTTCCCCCTTCAGCTTTAAGTTGAATAGATGGATCAAGGGGTATACTGATTAGCTTGGCATCCATCATATTAAACCTTGTGATGATTTGATTGGCAAAGTGACTTTGATCAATTATAATTGTATGTGTTTTTCGATCGCATATAACTCAAATACCCAGAAAATGTTTAATTTCACCACAGTCCATCATATCAAATGCATTGCTAAGCTTCACCTTGAATTTGTTCATCATTTCTATAGAATTAGCTAGAATTAGTAGATCATCGAAATATATGGCAATAATTATTAGCGATTGATCATCTTGTCTTCTTCTTAGATAAATGCTGTGATCTAATTGTAGTCTTATAAAATTTGATTGGCTGAGGTAGTTGTCAATCTTCTGATTCCACATACGAGGTAATTGTTTTAGTCTATACAATGATCGATTGAGCTTACACACAGCTCTCGGTGATAGCTCTGATTGGTCAATTTCTTCAGGTACCATCATGTAGATCTCCTCATCAAGATTGCCATTCAGGAATGCAGTTTTTACATCCATTTGGTGAATTTCTAAGTTTAGGGCTGCACCAATCAATAAAAGTACCTTGATCGATGTGAATTTCGCCACGGGAGCAAATTTTTCATCATAATCAATTCCTTGCTATTGTAAATATCCCTTGGCAACTAATCTTGCCTTGTACCTGGCAACCAATCTATCAGTGTTAAGCTTCTTTTTAAATACCCATCTATATCTAATTGGCTTGCGTCCCACAGGCACCTCAGGTACAATCATCCATGTGTCATTATTCTTAAGTGATTTAAGCTCTTAATTGATTGCTTCCTGCCAAAGCCTTGCATCAGGTAGGGAAATTGCTTCCTTGTAGGTCATTGAGTCATTAGTTGATTCAATTAAATTAGCTTCTAGCATGTAATCTTACCAAATTTATAGGGCTTCAGTGTCTATCAATTGTTTGATTGGCTCCTAGGTGTTGTCATCATCATCATTATAGCCTAGCCATTTTACCAGATATTGCCTTTTTTCATCAATCTTACATTCTCCAATGATTGCTTCAATGACATATTCTTGATCTTCTGGGTTGACGATTGTTAGGGATTTTAATATAATAGATTCATCAAATGTGATGTCATGGCTAATCTCTATCTTCCTATTGGTTGGATCCCAGAGTCTATATACCTTCTTTTTATTATGATAGCTAATCATTTTAAGCTTTTTGGATCGGGGTGCCAGTTTTGACCTTTTTTCTTTGCGAATATACATATATACATCAGCCTATATGACACATAAGTTACTGATATTAGGCTTGTGACCATGCTATAATTCAAACAGTGAAGCACTCTCCTTATTGGATCGTGTTGGCAATTGGTTGCATAAATATATAGCACTTGTGGCAAGTTCAGCCCAAAGTTCATCAGGTATGTCGGCAGTGATTTTAATGGCCTGGATCGACTCCATCAATGTCCGGTTATATTGTTCAGCAATACTGTTTTGTTGCAGTATGTCCGGCATTGTCATTTTATGATGAATTCTATTTTTAATTAAAAATTCATATATCTCAATATTTACATACTCTCCCTCTCCATCGGACCAGAGAATCTTCAGTTTTTGGCTCAATTGCATTTCAGCGAATGCCTTGAATACCCGGAATTGATTGAATGTATCACTTTTGTTGTCAATAAAATATGTTGTGATATAGCAAGTGGTATCATCGATAAATGTTAATATATATTTTGCTCCATTAACTGATGGTGTGGGCATCGACCCATACAGATCTGAGTGCACCCTTCCGATAGGCTCTATTGATCGATTTTTCGCATGTCCAAAAGGCTTGCAGTGCGATTTCGTGTATTCACATTCAGCATATATTTCGATTTATACAGTTGGCAGCTGCATATCTCCAAGCCCTGTGACAAATTTATTGATTGATTGCAGAGTATTTTGACCTGGATAGCCTAGCTGGTGATGCCATAGTATATAGTTATCAATCTTGGAATCGGCGATGTTTACTTCTAGCTCTGATGATGTCAATAAATGAAATAGGTTACTATCAGCTTATCCAATTTTGATTTTCTTGTGATCTGTGCCAATTTTAACTACTGATCTGTCACTTTTGAAGGTTATGTCATTTCTGTCACATATCAATGCCCATACAGATATTGTGGCGGACTAAAATATTCTAACAGCAAAATATTCACTGTAGCATATCTTAGGGGTCTTAGCAGGTTATGCGGTAGCGGCTTTGAAGGAGGTGACTAGCAGGAAAGTATATTATATAGTGAATGTAATGTAATAAGCTTTGTCACAAATAAACTTCTCTTGTTTTGAGTCTCTTGACTCTCTCTAACTATTGCTTAGTCCCAGACTAAGGCTTCAGTATCCCTCGGGTTGTCTGTAAGAAGCTTCCTTAGCTTGTTGCAGTCCGAATTTTATTGATAATTGCGAGCAGGGTATTTATAAGAAATTACAAGGTGCTATACGGGTGGCTGCCCAAAACTCCCGGTACAAATTGATTGGTTAGCTAAGGTAAAATAAAAAGGGTAATGAGCTAAAAATAAAGGGGGTGAACGCTCGTTCAGAATCTAAACGCTCGTTCAGAATCTAGACAGTCGTTCAGAATCTAAATGGTCGTTCAGAATCTAAACGCTCGTTGATCCGCGGAAATACAATTCGCGATTTGGAAATTGATAATACAAATGTAGGAATATACTATTCTAACTAAGAAATATACTAAGTAAAGTAGTACTGCAGCACAAATACGTTTTCGAGCAATTTAACATAATAAAAATTCTTTCCGTCACATCTCCTCCCTGTGTGAGAAATTGCGTCTGCGCATATTTTCTTACACATAACTAAATCCATGTTGTTATCGTTCAGCGTCCTCGGCAGTGTGAATTGGAGGGAGCTAATAAAATAAACTCCTCTGATCGCAAGTTGGGTACAAGTCTCCGAAATTAGTCGTGACGAGCGTAGCGTAGTCACCGGGTCTTCAGTTAAATCTGTCAGTTAAATTCGGAATATAAATATAAGAAAATACTAAATAAATGAAATAAGTGTCCATCGAAGATCGCCAAATAAAATAATAACGTCCGATCTGAATAAAAGGGAATAAGTTACTGAGATGATAAATGAAATACGTCAGA
>RBNK01002311.1:0-11439 GCA_003990785.1 Endogone sp. FLAS-F59071 | reverse complement strand
TCAATTCCCCTATTAGAGTTGCAAGCGTGTCTAATTTATCTTCCTGATTTCTGATTGTTGTAGCTATCTGTTCCTGTCGATCGAGGCTAAATGCGATATTACTCTGATGGTTGCTATCCAATCCGTCGTCGTCGTCAAGGGTTTGATGTCTGTTGTCTGTTTTTGATTTAGACCGCAATCTTGTCGATCTTGTTGCTGATGACGATGATGCGTATAGGTTGTCCATTTCGTCGTGTCATGTCGTTGAATGCTATGTCGTTACGTGTTGTTTATCGCGTTGCTTTATCGTGGTGTCGTTTGTCGCGTTGTTTATCGCTTTGTTTGACGCGTTGTTTACGATTTTAAATAAACACTTACAGTAATCGCAGTTGTAATTGCGTAGATGATTGCGTAGATCTCAGGTTGTCGAGCTGCAATTCGAGCGGCTTGGGGCTCATAACCTGTTGAAATTTGATCTTTGAATGTATGTGTGTGTTTGGAGTAAAGAGCGCACTGGCTAATGAAGCCAATATGCGTGTATTTATTAATGCTAAATTATGATTGGTCAATACAAACAAAGATCGTCTAAGCCACAATTGAGTGACGTATAATCAATCGTTGATGCAT
This sequence comes from Endogone sp. FLAS-F59071, assembly GCA_003990785.1. Taxonomy (NCBI): domain Eukaryota; kingdom Fungi; phylum Mucoromycota; class Endogonomycetes; order Endogonales; family Endogonaceae; genus Endogone; species Endogone sp. FLAS-F59071. The sequence goes on along the minus strand of RBNK01002311.1, from coordinate 10,833 downwards.
CGATCATTGATAGAAGAGATATAATAAGCTAATAATTACAATACTATGAACTGAAAATAGTTTTCTGATAATAGTAATAGTCAATTAATACTGATTTAATGTGGCCAAGCTTTATAGAGAAAATTGAGTTACTTAACTTATTATTATTTATTTAGACTAACAAAGTAGTAGAAGTAACTAACCTTAAAAAAATAATCAGAGAAGACAAAGGATTCAGATTAACCAAAGTTAATATTACAAAAATTATAATAGATCTCAAGAATATACACCTAAGACAACAAATGAAAAGACTTATATATTTGGAAAATAACTTAGTGAATAAGAAAAAAAGAAACTAAAGGTACCTATTAATGAATATTCTAACATTTTCACAATAACTTTTAAAAAGATTAATCTGAAACTGCTAAAGTACTTTTATTATATTAATGTCCAAGAATATCTGCTAATTAAATATATACTATACTAAAAACCACCTGCATATATTGAATAGCAACAAGAAGAAATTAATAACATAGTTAAAGAAGGAATGGCTACCAAAACAAACAGCTTATAGAGATTTTCAAATGTTATTATACCAAAGAATATCAGGAAACTATTTTCAGTTTGTAGTCTATAACTAGCATCCATACTCATAGGCTATTCTTAGACTATTTGCAGGCTGTTCTAGCTAGTTTATGGTTCGCAATATTGTTCTAAAGGTGTTTGTAGTTTATGATATTATTCTAGTAGAGTTCTAGAGTAGTTTGTAGCTGTTCACCAATAATAGTTTATAGTCTATAACTAGTATCTATATTCATAGCTATTTTATTTATAGCTTTTAGTAAAATAGTTCATAGCTCTTAGTAAAATAGTTTGTAGATTAATTAACTATTTTTCTAATGAAAAGATTAGAACTTAGAATCTTCACTCCAAGAATATATACTAATTTCAAGAAACTTAATGATATTATCAAAGAAGACATATTCCCAATACTAAGGATTGATGACACTTTTTCAAAAATACCAGTTAATATAGATCTTTACACTACTTTTGATATAACCAGTAAATATTATTAGATAGAACTCAATAAAGAATCATAGGAAATCACTTTTTTTGTAATACTGTAAGGTCATTAGAAGTATTTATGAATACCATTCAGACTTAAAAATGTACCAGTAAGTTTTTAGAAAATAATAACTAAAATATTCAGAAATCTTATTGGAAAAATACTACTGGTTTACATTAACAACATTACAATATTCACAGTAATATTTCTAGATTATATCAAAGTATTATACAAAATGTTCAATCAAATGAGAACTAAAGGTCTTTATTTGAAACTAAAGAAGTATATATTCATAGTTAAAAAAGTTATAATGCTTAGATATATCATTAACAAAGAAAGAATCCAAACTGATCTAGCCAAAGTAGAAGCCATTACTAAATTTAAGTGATCTGCAAACTAAACTGAGATATGTGTTTTTTTGAGACTAGTCTCATATTACTGCTAATATATCTGAAACTTTACAAGTCTAACTGAACCCTTATATATAACCTTGACAAAGAGCTATAACTGGATAGAAATCAATAAAGAACAAAACAAATTAGAGCAAGAGATACTTAATGCATTGAAGAAGGCTATACCAGTCCTAGTAAAACTGAATTGAACAAAACTTTTCAAATTATATATAGATACAAGTACAATTGGAGTAAGAGCAATTCTTTCACAAGATAATACTAAGGGTTTAGAATAAGTGATCTGTTATATAAGCTGAGAAACCCATAGTGTCAAGAAGAATTATAAATCAACTAAGTTAGAATGCTTTACAGTTATATAGGCTATCAAGTGGTTTAGATATTACCTTATCAGATAATACTTCAAAGTCATTATAGACCATTTAGTGCTTAAATGGTTGTTTAACAGATCTGACCCAAGCAGAATATATATATGTTAGATTATAATGCTTTAGAAATATAACTTTACAGTGAAATTCAGAAAAAAAAAAAATTAAAATGCTGATATACTTAGTAGAATGCTATTAGATACCCAAAGTAGGATATAAAAATAAATGTAATACTATACTATAATATAATGATTTAGTTGATAAGGAGAGAAATCAAGGAAGATATGAAGAATTGGATGAAGAATATTTTATTAACTGCAAAGAGACAGTATAAGATTTAGAACAATTTATTATACTAAAAAAAGAAAAGATATATTATTCCAGTAATTTAGAAGAAAGACATATCAAACATTCTATTATTAGTATATAATTATCTATTATCTAGATATAGGCTAAGATAATACCTTATACTAGCTTAGGAATTCAGTATAGTAGCTTAGAATATAAGATAATATAACCAACTTTGTATAGAACTGTAACATATAACAAAAGATAAGAAGTAGTATTATCTAAGTCTAAAAAGAATATTCATTAGAAAAATAGTTAATTAATCTATGAACTATTTTACTAAGAGCTGTGAACTATTTTACTAAGAGCTATAAACAAAATAGCTATGGATATAGATACTAGTTATAGACTATAAACTATTATTAGTAAATAGCTACAAACTACCCTAAAACTCTACTAGAATAATATCACAAACCACAAACATCTCTAAAACAATATTATAAACTATAAACTGGCTAGAACAGCCTACAAACAGCCTGTAAATAGCCTATGAGTACAGATGCTAGTTATAGACTATAAACTGAAAATAGTTTCCTAATATTACTAATAAGACTTATATATCTTTCCTCAGATATGAATGGATTCTCTCTAGGTTCTATAAAAAACTACTGTGATGATTAATGTGCAACTTGCCTGATTTTCAAGAACATTCTATGACCTTCTGATGATGATTTCTAATCTCATCTATCATTAATTATCTCTCAGATCATCTCTAAGTCATCTTTTGTCAAATTGTCCAGCAATTTGCAATAATCAGATAGTATTTTTGTAATGAAGCTATCTTTTCTTAGTCCTTCAATTTTGTATAAATATCCCTTCTATTTCTCTTTAATAAATCAGTTTGTATAAAGTCTTGAAATATCTCAATATCAGTTATAGTAAAGCCTAAAGAGCACAATATATAGCTATAGTAAAGATATACAAAGGGAGATATCATGTCTAACACTCTAAGCATTCTCACTTAGTATATATAAATAAACAACTGATTTTTAGTATATTTGTTACATCTTAGTACCAACTGACAGGAGCTTTATTAAATATTCTGAAGAGGAATAACTGAAGCTTATGTCCTCATTCAAGCAGAATCAAACTGTTATAACTGACTGAACTGTTATAACTGACTGAACTGTTATGACTATAGACTTATTAAATTGATACTTTATATGAAACAAAATGACCTGATGCTATAAATAGACTATTTCAAAGAGTGCAACTGGCATATGCTATAGGAAAACACTACTAAAAAACACTATAATATGCATTGACTAATATAGGTTCAAATCACTAATATAATCAAATTCCACCCAAGACAAGACCTATATAAAATGAAATAAATGAAGAGTAACATCACTAGAGAGTGAAACAAATGAGAGCTATAATGATCAATAGAGAGCTATGTAGATTGAGAAATGAATAGCTGAAGAGCATTGCCAATAGCTGCACCAGCAAGCCAATGGGTTGAATGATTGCTAAATAGTTAAATGATATCTGAACAATTGCTGAACAAGTTGAACTAAACTGATTAAACAAATCAAACTAAATGAACCAATAGAGAAACTGAATAAAGAAATAGATAAATTATAACTATCTTGAAGCCAGTGTACCCTAGTATGTACTATAGGAAATGACTAGAAGAACCACTAACACTTGCCCTAGAGAAAGAATAAAATAATCATAGCAATGATTTTGATCTAGACATTGATCATTACTGGAATGATTTTAGAAGGTTCTATAATGAGAGAGTAAAAACAATTCAAAAGCAGATAAACTTTGCAAATAGACTCAAGATAAGAAACCTTCTATTTTAAGGAGAACTCTAAGAGATATGTTAAGATAAGCAACTTTGAGAATAAATATTATGAATTGATGAAAAGATCTTTATTACCAAATCAGCTTTTGATCAATATATATAGAAGAAAGATGAAGTAAGGTTATTCAAATCTACCTGTCTAACCAACCTGATTAATCTCTGAAATATTTGTTATCAGAATCTACTGTATTTTGAGATTACTTGCTAAAGACAGAAGGACTCAAAGAAAGACTTAACTTATGAAATTGTCAAGAGTAACTGGATATTGTTGGAACTATAAAGTTATAATAAAAATATATAGTGTGACAAATGTACCAATAACTGGTCATTCGTTCATATGTACCAAGTGAGAATGCTCAGAGTGTCAGACGCGATATCTCCCTTTGCGTATCCTTACTACAGCTTCGTGCTGTGCTCTTCAAGCTTTACTACGACTGATATTGAGATATTCCAAGACTCTATGCAAACTGATTTTATTTAGATAGAAATAGAGGGGGTATTTATACAAATTTGATAGAACTGAATGAATAAAATAATAAAGACTTCGCTATAAGTATGACTCGATAACTGCGAATAATATTTCGTCGATAAAAATGAGATCGGTCGCTAAAAACTACGTTCGTCGCTGGTGGTGAGATTGCTCGCTAAAAACGACACTAACCAAAAATAGAAGGGTACAGGATGTTACGGTAACTTCTAAATCAAGCGTAGTACAAAATTCGTGAAAATCAGTCAAGTTGGGGGTCAGCCATCACATCTGGGGGCTCAACTGGGAATGTCTTGTCCTCAAGACTAGATAAAAGCGTAGTAATTTCATTTTCGATGGCCTGACGGATTTGAGCAATCTCCGCATATGTAAGTTTGACGATGTCAATGGTTTTTCCATAGAACCTGGATAAAACCCATTCATATCCGAGAAAGAGCGCGTAGGTCCTGTCGGCTATATCTTTTTCGAATTTTGACAATGGCATCTCCTGTTTCTATAGACGGCGTCGAAGGTAGCAAGCACGCCCTTGATGGAACCTGATTGTAATGTCGGTGACTCAGCTTTGATTATATAGCCATTCATGATAATGTCGTGTCAAAATGAGGAGTTTTTCGGGGTCTTCCTCTTCGTCCAGGGGAACTAGGTCGATCGAGTCTGGTTCCCTCATCAGGGCCTCCTTGATCGCTTTTTCTACGTCCTTTCTGTGGTTGCGTCTGTTCGGCATGATAGATCTTGATTTTGCTTCGGTGGACAGGAGTGGGGAGAATAGAACCGTTGAGCCTCCTGAGCCAGATTGTACTTTCTTTTATAGCTTGCACGTAGTATGGTCCTTCCCACTTCGGTTGTAATTTAGCCGACCATGATGATTCTACAATGTTTTGGTATACGAGGACTTGATCTCCAATATGCAAGGGGGTTGCATTCGCCTTCTTGTTTTGGTTCGTTCGTTGTCTTTCCTGTGCCTTGTCGATGAACACGGATGCCTTCTTTCGGATTAATTGTAGTCTGCTGATGTCTCATGCAATGTAAGCCCACAAACGATCGTCATACATTCTATTATCCTTTTCGGGGTGGTGAAACTCTCAGTTTGGCAATCTCCCATATACAAGCTCGAAGGGGCTGAACTTTGTTGATGCTTGGCAAATGGTTCGGACCGCAAAAAGAGCGCTATCAAGATAATGGTCCCATGTTGCTTCTTGATCAATAATCTTTGCCAGTATATTCTTGACCGTCTGGTTGGTGCGTTTGGTTTGACTGTTTCCTTGTGGGTGATACGACGTCGTCCGGATATGCTTGATATGGTAAGTTCGCTCGAGTTCCCTAATTAATTCGTTCAGAAACTCCGTGCCTCGGTCGCTGGTTATTTCCTTTGGTACTCCATATTGGCAAATAATGTCAGTATGCAAGAATTTGGCTACCGTCTGTGCATCTGCATCTTCAACTGCTATTGCCTCCGGATATTTCGTAAAGAAATCTACTGCTAAAATAATATATCTTTTTCCCGTTAATGTTACTAGCATGGGTCCCATGACGTCTATTCCAATGTGTGAAAATGGCTCAGCCTTAATGGTTGCAGAAGCGGCTCGGGGCATGTCTTTCGCTCTTGCTCGTTTTTGGCATGTATCACAATTTCATACAAAGTTGATTACGTCGTCTTGCATTCCAGGCCACCATGCCGAATTCCTGAGTCAATATAAAGTATTGTCCTGGCCTACGTGTCCAGATAACGGATGATTATGTGCTAATGATAAAATGTTTAATATGTCCTTCTCCTGAATTACCGGAATAATGCGTCCCTCCTTTTTACGACATAATAAATTGTCCTAAATTTCGTACTGCCTGCCGGTGGTTAATAAAATGTTCTTCGTCCAATCCTCTATATCTTCCCTAATTTCCCTCCTCATCAACCAAATCACCAGATTGTAGTATAGTGTTGCATTCATTGGTGCGCCCTGCCTTGGGCATCCAATAATGGCATTCTGCTAAGTACGTCGGCATTCTGATTTGTCTTTCCTTTCCTAAACTTCACCGTGAAATCATACTCTTGAAGCATCATGATCCACCGTGCGTACATCCCACTTGGATCAGGTCTGTTGAACAACCATTTAAGCGCCGAATGGTCCATGATGACTTCAAAGTATTGTCTGATGAGGTAATATCTGAACCACTTGACTGCCCATACGACTGCGAGGCACTCTAGTTTGGTTGATTCATAATTCTTTTCTGCGCCGCGTGTTCCTCTGCTTGCGTAACAAATTACTCGTTCTAAGCCTTTGGTATCGTCTTGCGAGAGAATTGCTCCCACTCCTATTGCACTTGCGTCAGTATAAAGCTTGAAAAGCTTCATCCAATTTGGTTTTGCCAGTACGGGTGCAGTTGCTAGAGCCTTTTTTAATACATTTAGCGCCTCTTGCTCGAGTTCGTTTTGTTCTTCGTCGATTTCCGCCCAGTTGTAGCTTTTCGTAAGGGTTGCATACAGCGGTTCGGCTAGGCTTGCGAAATTGCGTATATACCGTCGATAGTATGAAGCTAGTCCCAGAAAGGCACGCATCTCTGTTCGGTTGGTAGGTTTCTTGAACTTGGTAACGGCTTCCACTTTGGCTGAGTCGGTTCGGATTCCTTCTTTGTCGATGATATGTCCAAGCATCGTAACTTTTTCCACAGCGAATGTACACTTCTTTGGTTTTAAATAAAGACCTTCGGTTCTCATTCGGTTGAATACTTCACGTAGTGCTTTGATGTGGTCCGGGAATGTTACCGTGAATATCATAATATCATCAATGTACACCAATAACATTTTTCTGACAAGGTCTCCGAATATTTTGGTCATCATTTTCTGGAAGCTGGCTGGGGCATTCTTGAGTCCAAACGGCATTCGTAAATATTTCCAATGGCCTTGCGGAGTTACGAATGAAGCAATTTCCTGTGATTCTTCGTCAAGTCCCATTTGATAATATCTGCTGGTCATATCGAGAGTTGTGTAGAGGCTTGCACGAACTGGTATCTTTGAAAAAGTATCGTTGATTCTTGGTATCGGGAAGGCGTCTCCTTTAGTAATGTCGTTCAGCTTCCTAAAGTCGGTACACATTCTTGAAGCAAAGGTTCCTGCTTCTAATCCTTTTTTAGGTGTAATAATGTTTGGGAATCCCCATGGGCTGTCTGTTTTGGCAGCCATTCCTCCCTTGACCATATCGTCGATTTCTTTTTGCTGCCATTCACTATATGCCGGTGGTGTTCGGTATGGTGCGCATTTGATCGGGGGGTGCCCTTGGACGTTAATATGGTGGAAATGTTTTGGCGGTTTTAGATTGATCTCCTCGAAGGTTGTTGCGAATATGTCAGAGTACTCATCGATAAGCTCTTGCAACTCCTTCTTTTCTTTCTCGCCGAGTTGTTCTCCGAAAGTGTACGCCTTCTTGTTTGCTGTCTTGGGTGCATACTTGAGTTCCGTTACGATTTTTGCGATATTCATTCCGGTGGATCCAAACCCTTTGTCTCCTCTAGTTGTTTCTTCGAGGTTAGTTACTTCCACGGCCTTGCCTGTCCAAATGGGTATAATTATAAGCTGCGCGATTCGGTCTCCTCTATAAAGTTTGGCTATGTTGAATCGATGTCGGTTGACAACTACAATCTTGATTTCGCCTGTGTAATCTGCGTCGATAACTCCTGCATCAATCGTAATTCTGACAGCTGCTAAGGAACTTCTTGGTTTGATCTGACTGTAATGTCCTTGAGGTATTTTCGCGGCGATTCCTGTCCCGACTATGCATGATTCTCCTAGTTGCAATTCGATATCTTTGATAGTAGATAGATCAAATCCTGCGGCTTGTTTGCTTTTTTGTTCCAAGGGCTTGGCCTTCTGGTTAGTCCGTACGATTTGCATCATGAAGAATTCTTTTTGTTCGTCCTCATCATCGCTTTCTATCATTTGTGGGCGGACTCCTCTTTCTAAGTCGACAGGTATTTCGTAACGTCGTCCTTTCCAGGTGATTCGCATTTTGTATGCACCGAGGTCGATTACTGCTCGTACTTTCTTTAACCAGTTATTTCCGATGACCAGGTCGTAGGATGTGGTGTCAACTACCATTGCTGATACTGGAATGATAAGTTTACCGAAGCGGATTGGTAATTCGTGCACCTTGCCGAGTGGTGTTGCGACATGTCCATCAGCTACTATGATTGTCATAGTTGTGGCTTCTTCGATTTACCATCCGAGTCGGTCGAGCATCGTCTTGCTGATAATGCATCCTCCAGCGCCTGTATCGATAATGCATGGCATTGTAATTTCTTCAATCTGATATTGCGAGTATGCCGATGAGTTTTGCGGTTCGTCGTCCTCCAACTGTTGCATTGTGTTGATCTCCACTACTTCGTACCCAGGTTGTGCATTGCTTATCCCTTTTCGGATTTGTTGTCGGAAGGTAGGAAATTCGGCGAGTTGTCCTATTTTGACCAAGATGGTTATATCTTCCATTTCTTTCCATACATCTAGGCCATATTTCTTGAATTTTCGCAATTTGCATTCCTTGTTTCCTTCACTCGCGGGTGCTTCAGACATCGGTATGTCTTCTCGGATAATTCAGTTTACTTCTTCTTCAAAGAGCTCGTCTTGTTCATCCCCGTCGAATTCTCGCTCTTGTGCTCGTTGTGCTACCCGTGGAGTTTTCGTCGTATAAGGAGATCCTGTCTTTTTAGAACGTCCGGGTTTTCGTTTTTCTTGTGTAGCCGAGAATGCTTCTACTTGGCTATACTCATCTTCGCTATTAAAATCTTCTTCTTCGAAGGTGACAACATTTATCTGGGTTCATCCTTGAGTTCTTGATTGGGCAATTCGGCTTGTTTCCGTCATGCACCTTGCAGCATAGTGCCCTTTTTCTCCACATCTCTTGTATATTCTTGTGTCAGGTTGAGTGCAGTCCCTTAATGTATGCCCGTCTTGGTTACACCTGAAGCACCTTAAATTGCCAATCGGATATGCATTTGATCCTGTTGCAGGGGTTGGGTTTGCCATAAATCGTTGGACCGGTCGCTGTGCGTCGATCTGCTTTTTAAGGTCTGATATATGTGCAGTCATCTTGCTCATTTGTTCAATAAGATCGTCCATGGCTGGGTCCTTTCGTGAGGTCGCTCTCCAGTTGACTGTTGCTGGTGTGATGGTGGGTACGACTGCTGGTATGGTACGGGTTTCTTGAAGGTTGTTTGGTAAGATCTGCTGCATTATGTCTTGACTCGGGTTTCGTGCGGCCCAATATCTCTGCGCGTAATCCACTTTTTGTGCATAATTTAGTCCAACCGGGCTGGAGCGTACTTGGAGAGCGATTTCTCGATGAAGTCCGTTCATAAAGGATTGCTCTATGATGAGGTTCTGGTTGGCTGCCGGATACCCTGCGAGGTCTACCACGTGTCGTATCTTTATATGGAAGGTGAGGGGGCTTTCGTTCATCCCTTGGTACATCGATGCTAGTTGATCCTTCATACTTTGTTGTATGTCAGCGGTATGATAGGTTGCTCTTAACCATGTGATTGTATTAGTAAAGGTTACTAGGGCATCGGCTTCTGTGTTTGCTCCCCCTGCTCCTCTATTAAACCCTCCATTTGCTGCCATAGCAGCTATTGCAGCGTCATATGCGATCTTGGCGGGTCCTTGTAAAACTGCTTCTAGGATGTTTACTTTTGCAACGTTGTTGAACTGTCGGATCGCATTGTAGATCTGTAGATCTTTGATGAACTTGATTACTGATTCGGCTGGTACGTAACCAGTGAAGGTTGGTGGTCTTTCTGTTATTTCGTATGTGTTGTTTTCTGGTTCGTTGTCTGTTTCATCATCAGATGATTCGTCAAATAATGCTTGAAGGTCGTTGCCAAAATCGATAGCTAATTCATCGTCTGATGATAACCTGTCGTGTACTGTAAGGGAGGCGATGGATTCTCTTGTCTCGCTGTAATCACTGTCCGAAGGATCAGGTGTGATGAATTCTTCTTCCTCAGAGCTGGAACTGTTTGGTGATCTTCTTTGTATAAAAAGCAGGAGTGTCCTTCGATGATCCGTTTTGAACGATGCTGTCTTCCGCTATGGGTGCGCTGTCGTTACTTGAAGGGGTAGTTCAGTCCTGCTTGAATGAGGATGTGAGAGTCGGTCTTTTGATAACTCTCCTGCCAGTCGGCACCAAGATGTGACAAATATACCAATAACCGGTCGTTCGTTCGTATTGTGACGGACTAAAATATATTAACAGCGAAATACTCTGATATTGAGTAAGTGCAGAAAATACGTTTCAGGGGTCTTAGCGGTTTATGCGGTAGCGTCTTAAGAAGGGTGTCGATGTAGGTGTTAACTAGCAAGAATTAATTGCGATTGATTGAAT
>RBNK01002310.1:0-11449 GCA_003990785.1 Endogone sp. FLAS-F59071 | reverse complement strand
CTTGAATAATTTCTGCAGCATTTGGTTGCAATCATACCAAGGACAGGATGTGAGCAGGATTTTGGCGAGTGAAAGAAGTTAGCAATTGCGGCGATACCTACCGCTAGAATACTCCTCAACCTTCAAGTCAACATCTCGCTGTACCGTCAAAACGAATTGGAGGACGTAGTAGAACCCAACCCCTAAAAGTAGGATATTGCAGAGAAGCTGGGTGTATCTAATAGATGAGCAACAAGGGTGTAAATTTTTTCGGAAAAGAACTGCGGCTCGTGGCATAAAAAAAAAAAAAAAAAAAACACTTTGAAATAATATTAACCCAGAGAGAATGTATGGCATGTCACGGTTCATCATTGATTGCTGTGATGTCGGTGGGAGTGGGCTACTATAATAATCCTGTGGGTCGGTACCCGTGTCCTCATACATAGAAGTGTTGGCATCCTTGTATCTAGTATTATTAGACCTACCCTGAAGATGTGAAGTTTACAGTGTTTGTTATTCTCACTTTTGAATAGCAAATCATGATCATACTCATACACAGACATAAATGGATATATGAATAGCCTTCCATGAATACGAACCTCACTGTCACTGACATCACTCTCGCCAAAATCACGTCCGCCAATTCTACTTAATCTCCCGTCCATTGTCGACCGGGTCCGGGATCTTGACCTCGACCTCGAGCTCGACCTCGATCTCGATCTCTGAGTCCAAGCAGTTTCGGCGCGACGCTTTTTTAGTTGCCGGAATTCGCGCGCACCCGCCCGCCCAGCAAGCGTCGAGGTGCTGGGCGAATTGAAAATATCAGAGTTGGGTGGGGAGAAAAGGAATTTGCCACCCATCACAGGAGTCTTGGGTGTGCTATCGACTTTCGTGGTGACGTTATTGTTGCCGTTGTTTTTGTTAACAATAGTAGCGCCGAATGGAGAGGAAGGGGAGAAGGAAGTGGAGAAGAGGACAAGGTTAGAGAACGGCGTGGAAGGAGCGCTGTTGGAGGTCGAGGAAAGCGTTCCTGGAGGTTTCAAAGAACGGGACGGAGGTGAGTGAAACAAAGAAAAAGGGCGGTGCCACCATGCAGTATATCCAGTGAAACGGACCAACAGAGAAAAGAGCGTACGCTTTTGGCCGGCGATGCCTGCAGTGTCGTCAACGTCAGATTCAGTTTGTTGTGGAATGGTGGGTATTGGGGTGTTGCCGAAGATGCTTGTGGTAACATAAAATGGGTTGCCTTCGTCATACTGGAAGTCCATGGGGGCTTCCCTTGAGCGAACAAAGTTGTTTTGTCGCTGGGGAGTCTCCATGAGAGAGGTAGGGGTTTTAAGGAGGAGAGAGAAAGGGGTTTTAGGGAGGAGAGAGAAAGGGTTTTAGGGAGACAGAAAGGGTTTTAGGGAGGAGAGAAAGGGTTTTATGAAGGAGAGAGAGAGAGAGAGACAACGTCAACAATTTGGGACTGCTCAAAACAACCATCTTCCGAAAAACCAATCCATCCAAAAACCCATGTCGGCCCACAAACCAGACGAAGACGATCTGACTCCCGAGGAGCGCGAGGAAGCCGATCGCATCCAGAAGGAGAGAGAAGAGGCCGAGCAGGCCACCCTGCCGTATCTGTATGTTCAAGTCAAACCTCTTGCCCTGTAAATAATACTCCATGGCAATTGCAAACTAAACACCCCATACTCTGCGACAGGTGGAAGCAGACCCTTCAGGACGTTGACGTGACGATTCCCGTTCCCAAAGGAACGCGCGGTCGTGATCTTGACATCGTGATCAAGAAAAAGTCCCTTAAGGTCGGCCTGAAGGGCAAGGAGCCCATCATTGACGTGAGTCTCGTGCCCGCTGATAAAGGCCCTCCCGCACCCTTCAAACTCAGTCGTATGGCCTTTGCGCTTCTTCTTCAAAGATTAAACAAGAGATTGAAAAATCTACTTCGTCCCGGACGAATTAGGGCGAGCTTTGCAAGGAGGTCAAGCTTGAGGAGAGCACCTGGACTCTAGGTGAGCAATGTTTTTTTGTAGATCAATGGCCTTCAATGCACACATAGCTTACCATTCATTCTCCACATACAGAGGATCAGAAGGATATTCTCCTGCACCTTGAGAAGGTGAACAAGATGCAATGGTGGGAGAACGTGATCACTACAGCGCCCAAAATCGATACACAAAAGATCCAGCCCGAGAATTCAAAATTATCCGATCTTGATGGTGAGACGAGGGCCATGGTCGAAAAGATGATGGTATGATTTTTCAAGTTTCCTGCTGTTTGAGGAAGACGTATATATGGGTTGCCAGACGCTCTGTACTATTGACGTCAGGAAGTAACAAAAACGGACTCGAAGTCATTACTTTTGACACGACCATTCCGCACTTTTTTTTTCTTCATCCTAGTTCGAGCAGCGTCAGAAATCTATGAAGCCGACAAATGACGAAATGAAAAAGCAAGAAATTTTGAAGAAATTCCAGGAACAGGTAAGGCCTTCCAGCACATCCTCTCTCTGATTGTGATCCAGCTTGTTTCACGGTTCGTGCCCGCTCTCTTCTCTCATTTGCCTTTCTTCGTCTTCTTCTTCTTCTTTTATACGTGCTTAGCACCCCGAGATGGATGTGAGTATCAAATTACCATTTTATTGAGATTGGGTAATACACCTCTCCAAACTGGTATTAAGCCACAGACTTGAACGATTCACTTTTTTTCTATAGTTCAGCAAGGCCAAGCTCTCATAAGCGTGATGCACCTGCCAAATTTCATTACGCGCGTAGCTTACAAATGTTGCACCTTTCAAATCAAATTTCCACTTTTAAATTGACATGATTACAATTTCGTATCAGTTTTGCTGCAATTTGAAAAGAAAAAAAAAAAAAAAAAAAAAAAAAAAAAAAAAAAAAAAAAAAAAAAAAAAAAAAAAAAAAAAAAAGCGTCAAATGAACACGTTTGCCAAAATAAATGTCTTGGAATGCTAGCTTTTAAATTTACTAGTAATGTGATACAGCCAGAGATACTAAAATGATTGCTTATTAAGTCCATACAATCCGAAATTAATCGAGATCCTTCCTATAAAATCAAAAAACACAAAAACAACCCTTCAGTCACCTGACTCCAATGTGCGCAAACAATCTCTTTTTTTTTTTTTTTTTTTTTTTTTTTTTTTTTTTTTTTTTGCATCTTTGCAGATCACGAAACCCCTCAGGGTGGACTTTCATTTCAAGGGTGACGTCTTATATTGTATTTCGAGGTTGTTCAATATCTGTTGTATACTTATTATCCCTGATTGGTATTGTTTCGGTTTTCTTTATTATTCAAAATATTTGAAATCTATGGGCACTAAAACCGCACTACACGGTAAGAACCATCGTCGTCGAGTATGAGTTTTTTCAACCTCTTCCTCCTCCAGAAAAAACAAAAAACAAAAAAACAAAAAACAAAAAACAAAAACAGAAACAGAAAAAATATAATCCTTCAATTCTCAATACTAATTATGGCACTTAGAGGATTGATCAGTTCGTATCGCATCTCTAATTCAAATTCACGCTGAGAACTCTTCATCCACGTCTACGAGGCTGAATGGGGTTTGTGTCGACGTCGCTTCTTGCGACAGCTGCGTATCCCCCTCCTCCCGCTCCTCGGCCTCGTCCGCTATGACCAAATCCTCCCTCCTTACTTCTCCGAGCTCCCTCGCATCCTCCTCTGCAAAGTCTTGATCCCTGTATGCTTCAGACCTTCCCCTTCCCCACGTGGTCGGGCCGCCTTCCACCAGCTCCTCGGCGTCTTCCTCATCTACGTTGATTTCGAGGTCGTCAGCGTACCGAGCGGCGAGCAGTCCGCCGCTCGAACCATTGGAAGGAGCAAAGCTGCCACTATCGCGGAAGCTGCGCGCCGGTCGGGAAGTGTCTTGTAAGGGAAGGCTGATGCCAGTTTGAATGAGGCGGTTGGCACGACGATAGCAAAGGAGGAGTCCGATACCAAAGAAGGCGGCAATAACGGACTGCAGGAACATGAGCAGGCTATGTTGTGAGGACAACAGATAGGCTACAAAGAGACGGGCTTTTTTTTTTTTTTTTTTTTTTTCAAATGTATTTGAGCGACGAGAAGCATGAAACGCTCACAATGGTGACAATGGGGCCATAGCCAAGGTCGTCGTCGTTAGGATCTGAGGGCAAGATGGATGTAAGTATACAATGTAGTAACTAGGTGCTAGTAGTATTGAGTGAGAATCGATAATACACACTGCGTGTGGACGCCATGGCTTTATAGGTAGTTTTCGATTAGGAGGTTTCGATTAAGGGGAAGAAGAAGAAGGAAGCAGTGGGCGTCGGCTCGTAAGGGTTGACTTTTATGTGACTGTCTGTCATTCACTCCCGAAAAGGGACCGAACCCTGCTGCGTCACCGCCCCGGCGTTTTTGTCAAATTTCGTTCTGTATTACACATCTGCCTAACCTAATCTGATTATCTATTGCTACATTTCTGTCTTTCAGTGCCTTCACCTCAAGTCATCCTCTTCTTCCTCATACCTACGCCCACGCTGTTGCTGATCTCGTGGTGACTGAAATTGTGGCCGGTACGGCTGCGCTTGCGGCGCCTGTCTTCCGTGAGGCTGTTGCTCATGCTCATCATTAACCCCCAAAGCATCGAAGTGATCGTTCAGGTAATCGCCATAACCATATCCGTCGCCTTCATCGCCTTCGAAAGTTGGGGCGGGTGGCTTCGAAACATCGGGCACGATTCGATCAGCCAGTCGTTCAAACTTATACTCCTCCTCGTCTTGCATAGCCGGCGGAGCTGCCGGATGCGCAGGTTCCCTCGGGGTGTATTCTCGAGGAGGTGGTGCCTGCTGTCTGGACGCCGGCGGGGCAGGGCTACGCTCCCTTGCCTGCTGGTATGGTACCTTTCCCCTTTCGTAGTCATCTTCCGGGTGCCTCCCATGTTGTTGCGGGACATGCCCGCCCGCACCACCTGGGCCGCCGCGGAGTGGCTCATCCAAGGATTGTTGCTGTGCCTGCGGTCGAGGATCGCGAGGGGACGGCGCTGGCCCACGGGGGCCAGGGCCACGAATTGGAGATCGATCGCGAGGTTGCACTATTGGCATTGGTTCAAGGCCAGGACCTGGTGATCGTTCGCGAAGCTGAGGCTGGTAAGGCTGATGTCCGCCCGCACCGGGTGGTGACCTCTGTTGCTGTGGGTACGCATTTTGTTGACGTTCGTAGTCGTAATCGCGTGGCTGTTGCGCCGCCGGAACCTGACCGTAATCTCGTCCGGGTGAAGGAGGAGGGCGGCCATATTCCTGATTCGGTGCTCGACCACGATCCTCATACCTCGGTTGCTGCTGTTGTTGCCTATCGTATTCGTAACCTCTGGGCTGTTGGGTTGGAGATGTTGGTTGAACGAGTGATCTATCCGTAATGGACGAAGACGAAGCCTGTTGTCCCGGTCGATCGTACTCCCTCTGCTGGAGTGATGGAGAACCACCGGATCGGGATGAGGTCTGATATCCCACTGCCTGTGCAGGAGGGACACCACCAGTAGGTTGTCGCGGAGGGTATGGAGTGCGTGAAGGGGGGAGAGGAGTTGGAATACTGTAGTTCTGATTATATCCGACCCCAAGGGGGGGGGCTGAGGTAGACATTGCACCTGATCCGCCTTCAGAGAGCGATTCGCCAGGAACCTTGAGCTGGCGTGCAAGACGCGTAATGTCATTTTCAAGAAAGGTTATGTTTTGTCGCTTGACTGTCTGATCGAGCAGGTTTTGGTCACCATGCTCGAATGCCTCGAGGAGGCCTTGGCAAATGCTCGACTCTTCAGATTGAGGGAAACCGCCATCACGTCTGGATTGGCATTTCATATTAGTATATAGGTAAGGTGATGAACTCTAGAGTTTTTTGAGGGATGACAATAAGGACGGCCAACCAGTTGAAAGCTCCCTCATGAGCTCTGTATCGGGTACAGAATCGCTTAAACATAATACCTACTGGAGAAAATTCTGGTATTGTTTCCCCGCTTCGACTTCATCGCCCTTCTCCAAGATTAGGATAATGACGCTCAAATTATTCTTGTACAGAGCACCACGATTGGTCATAGTTGCTTGCACTGCACCCAACCGTTGAAGCATGTCGATGGCTTTATCGTACCTACATTACGAACGAGTCAATTACTTTACATGTGCGCCGGTAATGTAACAATTTCTTGAAGCCTGTGTCTGAATTATTGAGAAAAGGTACTATTCTACCAATTTGCATACTTTTTGTTTTTAACCATCAACGAGATAGCACGCTTGAACGTGTCGACGGCAAACTTGCCGCGTTCCTCTGCTTCATACATGGAACATGCCGAGGAGTATAGCTCAATAGCTTCGTTGACATCGGTGGTCTCTATAGTCCTAGACAATGTTATTGTATTATTTGGTGACGAATGCGATGCGAAAAGGCCGGATAAAGAATACGTGAGCTTTTGATAGATCTTAGTATATGCTCCCTTCGCCCTGTCCCAAATTTCTTAAAAATCACATATTCCACCTCTCTGTCGCCAAACGCCCATCGGGCCTGATACACCATAACTTACTTTGCGGCTTTCTCGAGCATTTCAGCAGCACGATCGCCTGAGCCTTGAGTGACAAAGAGTTCACTGGCGCGACGATAGGCCTCTGCAGCACGCTCGGGCTGTTTCATGTTCTGGGCCACAATTTGTGCCGCCGTCTCCATAGCCTTGGCGGACAAGTAAATCCTAATAAAATTACATAGGATGGAAGGTGATGTCAGGGAATGATTGATAAGTTGGACAAGTGTATCCACTCAACTTACGCATTGGCCTTAAACAAGGCTTCGGACGCCTTGGCATACGCCTGCACAGCTTGGTCATACGATTTTCCGACCTTAAAAGCAATGCCTAGAAAAACGACAGCGGTATTAAATACAAAAGAACATGGCAAAAAACCACAGGAGGAAAGAGCAGGTTACCTGCGTTCTCATAGTGTGAACCAGCAATGTCCCAATCAGGTTTTTTAAACACACCCTTGGACGCGCTGTGTAAAAGTGTGATGTCAATTGTGATGGTGGGAGACATGGAATTTAAAAACCAATCCAGGATGCTTACGCTTTGTCGCCTTCAGCCATCAGTTTAACACCCTCACGTATGCGTTGTGCCTCCATCTTTACGGTGTTTGTTCTTGGAGGATGGCAGCATGCAGTGGGGCGGAGGCGTATATCTTGTTACATTAAAACATAATGACGTCGATTGCAAAGTCATGCCACGTGCACAACACAAATATCCGTCACACTACCAACTCAACACTGCGCTCTTTTTACCACAACATATATACAACATGCAGCCCTTCAACAAGTACTACCCGCCAGACTGGACGCCTGAAAAGGGATCTGTCAACAAATTCGTCGGGAAGCATCCTCTGGGTGATAGAGCACGTAAGATTGACAAGGGCATCCTTGTCATAAGGTGCGCTCTCCCTCTCTCTCATAGTTGCTGAAGCAAACCATCAAGAGACGGGAACCGTGCACTCAAGACGATCGCGCTTTTCATCACTTGTCCTGCGCACCACTCGAAGATTCGAGCTACCTTTCAATATTTGGTGTGATGGTTGCGGCAACCACATTGGCATGGGTTAGTTTGCCGTTTCTCTTGTCTTCCTCTTTTTTTTTTTTTCTTTTTTTTTCTTCTAGTTTTTACCCAGATTTTGTATAAATTAACAGGTGTCCGATATAATGCCGAAAAAAAGAAGATTGGTATGTATCATAGCACACCGATATGGCAGTTTCGTATGAAGTGCCACCTCTGTGATAATTGGATCGAGATTCATACCGACCCAAAGGTATGTTCTCCCTAGAGAGATTATTTAATGGTGGTATTGAGAAACAGAGGTGGATTTTTTAGGATAGTGCAAGGCGGAACCATATTAACTGGGGAATCGCTTGTCAATTTATTTTGATAGACTGCACAATACCTCGTGATCAGCGGAGCACGCAAGAAGGTAGAGGAGTGGGAGCCAGAGGATAGCGAGGTGATCAAGCTTAAAGGTAAGTTGGCGGTTCTCGCCCTTTCGCTCGAAAACCGGCCTTTGACACCTTTAGCCTCGTATCCGCCCCAGACGAAGAAACCGCTGAAAAACTCGTCACCGACGCCTTCTATCGCCTTGAACATGGTGTCATTGACGAGAAAAAACGTGAAGAGGCTGTGCCCGTGCTCACTCGCCTACAAGAGCTTAATAAGTCACAGTGGTCGGACCCGTACGCGTTGTCGCAGAAGCTTAGGAGAAAGTTCAGGGAGGACAAAAAATTGAGCAAGGTCGAGGAGCAAGCGGCTGAAGAGATCAGAAACAGAAACTCGTTGCATATACCATTGTTGCCGGAGTCGAGGGAGGACGTGATCAAAGCAAAGACGACCGAGTTTGTAGGTAAGTAAGCTTTTCCCTTGTAACAGGTTTTCAGAATGGACATTGAATTTCTATCACAACTGATTTTATGTTTGTGTAATACACAGATCACATACTTGAAAAAGCTGAAAAACGTAAGCTTGAGGTCACTGCCTCATCCATCTTTGACCGGGATCAGAAGCGATGGCGTACAAACGGATCGTTGGATATTCTGCGTGATGGTGTTGGAAACGGAACTAGATCGGCAGCTGCGGCACAGCTAGGTACCCTGGCGGCAGTGCACACCAAGCTGAAAATGGATCCATTCTTAGCAAATGCGGGATTTGGTCGAGGTATACAGGCAGCTGATGACGAGATAGGAGACAGAGGGGCGGCATTGACTAGCGGATTGGCGGGTTTAGTAAGGGTTGTGAAGAGGGCCAAAGCAGAGACAAAGGGCGGTGAGAAAGTTAAACAGCCAGCTTCATTATCAGGATTAGTCAGTTTAGAGTATGGTGACAACGATGATGAGGAAGAGGATTCACTGTAAATATCGGAAAGCAACAGTGTGTACCATTCTTTGTGACTGGATAGGTTAAATCAGTAAATCAGTCAACTACAGCAATTAATTGAAATAGGTGTTGAGAATGATTTATATGATTAATTAAATATTTTTACACGTTATGAACATTATAGCATGCACGTGTCGAGTTCGTCAACGCCGAGTCTGGTGACCCAAGCCACTGTTCACAAGGTGACATTTATCGAGGACTGAAAATCGTGCGCTCATCCTCTGTTTCCTCCCCTTCCTCCCCTTCCTCCCAACACTATGGGTAATTCAACGTCGACACCGGAGGATTCCTCCCAAAGCATTTCCACCGACTCGGAAACATTCTATTCCCCCCAATTCAACCGGCATTCCTTTCCCGGCCCACGCCCAACCCATCCAGCAGACGTTTCCACTACATCGACACGCAACTCCATGCCCCCGGACCGCCGCTCTTCTCTCACTGGTACCGGCGGCTCCGTCCTCCCGAGCCCGAGTCCCACATTTACAGTGTCTAATCCGCGTGGCAGCTCCGGCAGCACTTCTAGCGCCGCCAGTGCTGCCCGTGAGTTCCGCAAGCGCTTCAATGGCTCCATCGCCGATCAACGATCAGACTTTGTATCCGCTTCCCCATTCGTAGGCTCTCCCCTTACATCCGTCGACGACTTTGGCGAGAGCCCTACTACCCCTACTACTCCTACTACTCCTACCCAATCGTCATCCTATCGTCCGCCCTCCTCTATGCTTGCCCAGCCCCCGGCATCGGCACCCAACCCGTCCTCCCGTCTCTCCGATCGCCTAAACCACCCTGACTTCGACAACACTGTCGGCGGCAACGCCGACAACACTGTCGGCGGCAACGCCTCGACAGCCGATCGTCCTTGGCATACAGGTCGCCCGCGTGCCGACTCTATCGGGGCTCCATACTACGATAACACACGAGGGAACAGTAAGCAGCAGGTGGCAACCGAGCGAGGAGCTGACCCATTAGTGATTTCGGTGGCCACACCGTTGGATGACGCTCCGGCAGATCCAGCGGTCATGGCTGAGGAGGAAAAAGCATACAGACGCAAGAGTATCGTAGTACATGGTAGTCTATTTCCGGGGCAGGACCCGGCGGGAACCATTGGGATGGCGCCACTGACGGCGACAGGTAAGTATAAGCACTGCGATATGAAAGTGTAATTTTGTGGACTAGGATTCTCTTTGCCCTCCTGGGCGTTTATTGACTCATTATTCCTCTAATCGCGCACACCCATAGGTACCCCCACTTCACGAAAGGGCATTCCGACCATCATTAACTGGACGCAGGGTGGTAATAACGTGTACATAACAGGCACGTTCAATGGGTGGAAACACAAAATTCGGTTGGTCAAGAGGTAAATGTTTCTTCTTGTGTGATTGATAACTGGAATTTGTTGCATTTTCTTGGGACATGATCAAATTACGACTCTGCCGCTTCTTCCGCTCGCAGTACCCAAGACTTCACCACAGTCCTTGACTTACCTCCCGGCACTCACCGCCTCAAATTCATCGTTGATGATGAGTGGAAGTGTTCCGCCGATTTAGAGACCGCCACCGATCCGGATGGCAATCTCGTCAATTACGTCGAGGTTGGCGACGAAGACGACGATGCCACAGACGACTTCGTCTCTCCGCGCCGGCGTTCCCCTGATGATCCTTTCCCAGAGCCGGCCCTTTCGTCTACTCCTCCTGGCTCCTACAATGCGACCATCCCAGCATACTTACTTGCCCTGGCAACGCAGCAGTCTGAAAATTCGGCCGCGAATAGCTCTCCCTCGCAACCTGCCACACCGCAATCGCAGACCCAAGCCGGGGCGCAGCAGCCTCCCAGCCTGCCACCGCATCTGGAGAAGGTGCTTCTGAATAGTCAGGCCGTGAGCGAGGAAGATAACTCGGTGCTACTGGTGCCCAATCATGTCACATTGAACCATTTGTATGCCTGTTCGATCAGGGATGGGGTCATGGCCGTGGCTGGAACAGCAAGATATAGGAAAAAGGTAAGAGTGTGTGTGATGATACAGTTTTATGATCTAAAATTGAGTCGGAAATACTAACATGGGCGTCGTCTTTTTTTTTTTTTATGTGTGTGTACTAGTATATCACGACCATGTACTACAAACCCGTGTTCACGAATTAGTTAGTTCTACCTAGGACCCTCTTCCCTTCTTCTCGTCTCTTCGTATGTGTGTAAATAAATAGATTTGCTGTGTTTATCACCAACATCAATGAGGTGATACGCATCTATGTGTGCGCATGTCTTCGGCTGGATGAGCTTAACTCTTATGGATGACTACTGATCCTTGTCCATATTGCAATACTACGTCTGTATCTCTTCTTTTTTTGCCATCTGTCCCTTACTTATTCTCTTTATCGCCACCTTTTATAACACGTTTTGCTGTTGAGAACTTCTCGGGAAATTCGGATCATTCATTGAAAAATAGCTACCTGCTCCAGATTGCATTTGTTTTTCTTTTTCCTTTTTCCTTTTTTCCTTTTTTTTCCTTTTTTTTCCTTTTTTTTTTTTTTTTGT
>RBNK01002309.1:0-11449 GCA_003990785.1 Endogone sp. FLAS-F59071 | reverse complement strand
ATTGCGGGTCTTAACAATGCTAAAGATCTTAACAACGCTAAAGGTCTTAACATTGTTAAGAGTCACATGACTTGATCTCACATGATCAAATTGTATGTCGTCACAAAATGTTCCGTCACAATATATATGGCAATAATTATCAGTGATTGATCATCTTGTCTTCTTCTTAGATAAATGCTGTGATCTGATTGTAGTCTTGTAAAATTTGATTAGCTGAGGTAGTTGTCAATCTTCTAATTCCACATACGAGGTAATTGCTTTAGTCTATACAATGATCGATTGAGCTTACACACAGCTCTTGGTGATAGCTCCAATTGGTCAATTCCTTCAGGTACCATCATGTAGATCTCTTCATCAAGATCACCATTCAGGAATGCAGTTTTTATATCCATTTAGTGAATTTCTAAGTTCAGGACTGCACTGATCAATAAAAGTGCCCTGATTAATGTGAATTTTGCCATGGGAGCAAATGTTTTATCATAATCAATTCCTTGCTGTTGTGAATATCCCTTGGCAACTAATCTTGTCTTGTACCTGGCAACTGATCCATCAGTGTTGAGCTTCTTTTTAAATACCCATCTGTATCTAATTGGTTTGTGTCCTGCAGGCACCTCAGGTACAATCGTCCACGTATCATTATTCTTAAGTGATTTAAGCTCTTGATTGATCGCTTCCTCCCAAAGCTTTGCATTAGGCAAAGAAATTGCTTCCTTGTAGGTTATTGGGTTATCGGTTGATTCAATTAAATTAGCTTCTGACATGCGATCTTGTCAAATTTGTAGAGCTTCAGTGTCGATCAATTGTTCAATTAGCTTCCAGGTGTTGTCGTCATCATCATAGCCTAGCCATTTTACCAGATATTGCCTTTTTTCATCAATCTTGCGTTCTCCAATGATCACTTCAATGACATATTCTTGATCTTCTAGATTGACGATTGTTGGAGATTTTAATATAATAGATTCATCAAATGTGACATCACAGCTGATCTCTATCCTCCTATTGGTTGGATCCCAAAGCCTGTATGCTTTCTTTTCGTCATGATAGCCAATCATTTTAAGCTTTTTGGATCGGGGCGCCAGTTTTGACCTTTTTCCTTTGCGAATATGTATATATGCGTCAGCCTATATGACACATAAGTTACTGATATCAAGCTTGTGACCATGCCATAATTCAAATGGTAAAGCACTCTCCTTATTGGCTCGCATTGGCAATCGGTTGCGTAAATATGTAGCACTTGCAGCAAGTTCGGCCCAAAGTTCGTCAGGTATATTAGCAGTGATTTTAATGGCCTGGATCGACTTCATCAATGTCCGGTTATATCGTTCAGCTACACCATTTTGTTGCGGTGTATCTGGCATCGTCATTTCATGATGAATTCTGTTTTTGATTAAAAATTTGCGCATCTCAGTGTTTACATACTCTTCTCCTCCATCGGACTAGAGAATCTTCAGTTTTTGGCCCAATTGCGTTTTGGCGAATACCTTGAATGTCTGGAATTGATCAAATGTATCACTTTTGTTCTCAATAAAATATGTTGTGATATAGCGAGTAGTGTCATCGATAAATGTTAATATATATTTTGCTCTATTAACTGATGGTGTGGGCATCGGCCCACACAGATCTGAGTACACCCTTCCGATAGGCTCCATCAATCGATTTTTCATGTATCCGAATAGCTTGTGGTGCAACTTCGCATGTTCATACCCGGCACATATTTTGATTTGTCCGGTTGACAGCTGCACATCTCCGAGCCCTGTGACAAATTTGTTAATTGATTGCAGAGTATTTCGGCCCAGATGGCCTAGCCAGTGATGTCATAGTATGTAGTCATCAATCTTGGAATCGGTGATGTTTGCTTCTAGCTCTAGCTCTGGTGATGTCGATAAATGAAATAGGTCGCCATTGGCTTGTCTGATTTTGATTTCTTCATGATCTGCACTGATTTTAATTACTGATCCGTCACTTTTGAAGGTTATGTCATTTCCGTTACATGTCAATGCCCATATAGATATTAAATTTCTGGTGATCTCCGGTACATATAAGACGTCCTGTAATTTCAGCTCATCATCGAGCTCAATTGTCCCAATGTACATCACGCATAGTTTCTTGTTCCCTGCACATGTGACCAAGCCATTATGCTCAGCCACCATCTCGAAAATCTCCAATTAGTTGAACATATGTTGTATGGCACCCGAATCGATGATAGCGCCAATCACCAAATTTGCTTCGGCTCTTGGTTTAGCCTTTTCTTTTTCTGTTTTTACCCAATCGTTGAATTTGTTGCATTGAAATATTCCGTGTTCTCCCTCATAGACGTAACATTTCCAAGGGTGTCCCTGAAAATTCTCGCCTCGATGGGCTCCGCGATCGCTGCCTCAGTCATTATGATGACCTCCTCGATTGTTTCCATTATCATTATTATAGCCTCGGCTTCATCTGGCGTTTCTACCTCGATTGTCATGACCGCCGCCTCGGTAGCTACCTCGGTTACTGCCTCAGTAGCCACCTCAGTCGCCACCTTGGTAGTCACCTCAGTCTGTTGCGTGGGCTTTGTCGCGCCTTTGTTTACTATCCGAGTCGAACCTGATGCATTTGAGTTATAAAGCCTCCAGCGTTGTCGGCATATTCTCCCATGCAAATATTAATTCCTGGTACCTGGGGCTTAGATCCCGGAGATATTGCGGTATAGCTTCTATGTCAGTCATATCTTCGATTTGCACCATAATCCGGTTGAAAGCGTCATTATAATCTTCAATCGATTCTTTTTACTTCATCATCATAAGCTTATCACGCATTCGTAATAATTGTTTTATTGGTGCATATTTTTGTATCATAGCCACTTTAAGCTTATTCCATGAATCAAATTCTCTTGATGTGTTCATATGCCTCCATAGCCACATTCTAGCATTACCTGTAATTTTACTGATCGCTGCGTTGACTTCCTCCTTTTGTACTGATAGATTGGCACTAGTGATAAATTGCTTTACGGCATCAAAGTAATCGAACAATCTGGGTGCGCCTCCTGATCTATCAAATTTGTTAATCGATCTCAGGTACTCCTTTGCCAGATCGTTAAGCTTTGTTGATGTTGTTGGTGATGGTGATGGTGATTGTCTTTGTGGCATATTGCCTTCTGTAGCTGTGTTCTGATTGGTTGGCGTGCTAGGTGATGCGTTTGTTTTGTCGATTTTTGCTATCAATTCGCCCATTAGGGTTGCCAGCATGTCTAATTTATCTTCCTAATTTCTGATCATTGTAGCTATCTGTTCCTATCAATCGAGGCTAAATCCAATATTGCTTTGATAGTTGCCATCCAATCCTTCGTCGTCGTCATCAGAGGGTTGATATCTGTTGTCTGTTTTTGATTTAGACCGCAAACTTGTCGATCTTGTTACTGACGATGATGATGTGTATAGATTGTCTATTTCATTATATCATGTTGTTGAATGCTATGTCATTACATGTTGCTTATTATGTTGCTTTATCACAGTGTCGTTTGTTATGTTGTTTATCATGTTGTTTGATGCGTTGTTTACAATGTTAAATAAACACTTACAGTAATCGCAGTTGTAACTGCTATGATTGCATAGATGCTATGATTGTGTAGATCTCAGGTTGTCAAGCTGCAATTTGAGCGGCTCGGGGCTCATAATCTGTTGAAATTTAATCTTCAAATGTGTGTTTGGAGTAAAGAGTGCACTGGCTTATAAAGCCAATATGCATGTATTTATTAATGCTAAATTATGATTGGTCGATACAAACAAAGATCATCTAAGCCACGATTGAGTGACGTATGATCGATCATTGATGGGAGAGATATAATAAGCTAATAATTTCAACAGATGGGAGAGAGATATAATAAGCTAATAATTATAACACTCCCTCTGCTTGACATATCTCAATAAAAATAAATAAATAAAAAAAATAAAAGAATAAAAATAGAGTGTTCAACTGTATATCACGAATGGTATCCATGAAGTACATTTACTACAAATAACTATATGTAAAATACTACTTGAATGATAAGAATGACGTGGTAAAGGAAATAAAAGTTTTTGAATAAAAAAAGATTAGTTACGTAAGCTCATTTTTGTGATCAACATTTCAAGTCTTGGTCACGCAAGTGGCTTGGTTAATGCATCAGCGATCATTTCATCTGTCGCCATGTAAACGATATCTATCACCTTTGATTCAACTTTCTCTCAAATAAAGTAGTGCTGAATGTCGATATGCTTTGATCGAGCATGATTAATTGGGTTTTTGGCAAGGGCGATTGCTGATTGGTTGTCTTCAAATAAGGTTGTCGTACAATTCGGCAAATATCCTAGCTCATCCAATAGGGTGCATAGCCAAATGGCTTCTTTCGTCATATGTGCTAATGCCATATATTCTGCCTCAGTTGTTGATAGGGCAACGGTTGGTTGACGTTTGCTTGACCAGCTGATGGCTCCTCCTGATAGGTTGAAAATATAGCCTGTGGTTGATCATTGTGTGTTAATATCTCCTCTCTAGTTGGCATCACTGAAACCGATCAGTCTTAGATCCTGATCACGTCCAAGGCATAGCTTATAATTAGCTGTTCCTTTAATATATCTTAATAATTGTTTGAGGGTGTGGTGATGTTCTTGCATTGGATTGGCCGAAAATTGACTGATGATGCTGACAGCAGCAGCTAGATCAGGTCTCATCCCGATCATCAGGTACATTATACTACTGATCATTTGTCTAAATAGATTTTGGTCTGCGGATTTTCCCCCTTCAGCTTTGAGTTGAATGGATGGATCAAGGGGTATACTGATTGGCTTGGCATCCATTATATTAAACCTTGTAATGATTTGATTGGCGAAGTGACTTTGATCAATTGTGATCATATGTGTTTTTCGATCGCGCATGACTTGAATACCCAAAAAATGTTTAATTTCGCCACAGTCCATCATATCAAATGCATTGCTAAGTTCCGCCTTGAATTTGTTCATCATTTCTATCGAATTAGCTAGAATTAGTAGATCGTCGACATATATAGCAATAATTATCAGCAATTGATTGTCTTGTCTTCTTCTTAGATAAATGCTGTGATCTGATTGTAATCTTGTAAAATTTGATTGGCTGAGGTAGTTGTCGATCTTCTGATTCCACATACGAGGTGATTGCTTTAGTTCATATAATGATCGATTGAGCTTACACACAGCTCTCGGTAACAGCTCCGATTAATCAATTTCTTCAGGTACCATCATGTAGATCTCTTCATCAAGATCGCCATTTAGGAATGCAGTTTTTATGTCCATTTGGTGAATTTCTAAGTTTAGGACTGCACCGATCGATAAAAGTACCCTGATCAACGTGAATTTCGCCATGGGAGCAAATGTTTTATTGTAATCAATTCCTTACTATTGTGAATATCCCTTGGCCACTAATCTCGCCTTGTACCTGGCAACCAATCCATCAGTGTTGAGCTTCTTTTTAAAAACCCATCTGTATTCAATTGGCTTGCATCCCGCAGACACCTCAGGTACAATCATCCACGTGTCATTATTCTTAAGTGATTTAAGCTCTTGATTGATTGCTTCCTCCCAAAGCTTCACATCAGGTAGAGAAATTGCTTCCTTGTAGGTTATTAGGTCATTGGTCGATTCAATTAAATTAGCTTCTGGCATGCGATCTTGCCAAATTTGTAGAGCTTCAGTGTTGATCAATTGTTTGATTGGCTCCCAGGTGTTGTCATTATCATCATAGCCTAGCCATTTTACTAGATATTGCCTTTTTTCATCAATCTTGCATTCTCCGATGATCGCTTCAATAACATATTCTTGATCTTCTGAGTTGACGATTGTTGGGGATTTTAATATAATAGATTCATCAAATGTGACGTCATAGCTGATCTCTATCTTCCTATTGGTTGGATCCCAGAGCTTGTATGCTTTCTTTTTATCATGATAGCCAATCATTTTAAGCTTTTTGGATCGGGGCGCCAGTTTCAACCTTTTTCCTTTATGAATATGCATATATGCGTCAGCCTATATGATGCACAAGTTACTGATATCAGGCTTGTGATTGTGCCATAATTCAAATGGTGAAGCACTCTCCTTATTGGCTCGCATTAGCAATTGGTTGCGTAAATATGTAGTACTTGTGGTAAGTTCAGCTCAAAGTTTATCAGGTATGTCGGCAGTGATTTTAACGGCCCAGATCGACTCCATCAATGTCCGATTATATCGTTCGGCAACACCGTTTTGTTGTAGTGTGTCCAGTGTCGTCATTTCATGATGAATTCCATTTTTGATTAAAAATTCGCACATCTCGGTGTTTACATACTCTCCTCCTCCATCTGACTGAAGAATCTTCAGTTTTCAGCCCGATTGCATTTCGGCGAATGCCTTGAATGTCTGGAATCGATCAAATGTATCACTTTTGTTATTAATAAAATATATTGTGACATAGCGAGTGGTGTCATCGATGAATGTTAATATATATTTTGCTCCATTGACTGATGGTATGGGCATTGGCCTACACAGATCTGAGTGCACCCTTCTGATAGGCTTCATCGATCGATTTTTTATGTGTCCGAATGGCTTGCGATGTGACTTCATGTATTCACACCCAGCGCATATTTCGATTTGTCTAGTTGACAGCTACATATCTCTGAGCCCTGTGACAAATTTGTTGATTGATTGCAGAGTATTTTGGCCCAGATGGCCCAGCTAGTGATGCCATAATGTATAGTCATCAATCTTGAAATCGGCGATGTTTGCTTCTAGCTCTAGCTCTGGTGATGTCGATAAATGAAATAGGTTGCCATCAGCCTATCTGATTTTGACTTCTTCATGATCCACGCTGATTTTAATTACTGATCTGTCGCTTTTGAAGGTTATATCATTTCTGTCACGTGTCAATGCCTGCACAGATATTAAATTTCTGGTGATCTTCAGTACATATAAGATATCCCATAATTTCAGCTTATCGTCGAGCTCAATTATCCCAATGTGCGTCGCACGTAGTTTCTTGTTCCCTGCACACATGACCAAGCCATTGTGCTCAGCCACCATCTCGAAAATCTCCAATTGGTTGAACATATGTTGCGTGGCACCTGAATTGATGATAGCGCCAATTGCCAGATTTGCTTCAACTCTCGGTTTAGCCTTTTCTTTTTCTGTTTTTACCCAATCATTAAATTTGTTGCATTGAAATATTCCGTGTTCTCCCTTACAGACGTAACATTTCTGAGGGTGTCCCCGAAAATTCTCACCTCGATGGGCTCCATGATCGCCGCCTCAGTCATTATGATGACCTCCTTGATTGTTTCCGTTATTGTTGTTATAGCCTCGGCTTTGTCCGGTATTTTCACCTCGATTGTTACGACTGTCACCTCGGTAGCTGCCTTGGTTGCCGCCTCGGTAGCTGCCTCGGTCGCCACCTCAGTAGCCACCTCGGTCTGTCACATGGGCTTCGTTGTATCTTTGTTTAC
This sequence comes from Endogone sp. FLAS-F59071, assembly GCA_003990785.1. Taxonomy (NCBI): domain Eukaryota; kingdom Fungi; phylum Mucoromycota; class Endogonomycetes; order Endogonales; family Endogonaceae; genus Endogone; species Endogone sp. FLAS-F59071. Next base: position 3,987 of record RBNK01002309.1, on the reverse strand, counting down.
TATCCGGGTCGAACCTGATGCATGCAAGCTGTAAAGCCTCCAGCATTGTCGGCATATTCTCCCATGCAAGTATTAATTCTCGGTACCTGGGGCTTAGACCCTGGAGATATTGCAGTATAGCTTCTGTATCAGTCATATCTTCGATTTGCGCTATAATTCGATTGAACGCATTATTATAATCTTCGATCGATCCTTTTTGCTTCATCATTGCAAGCTTATCATGCATTTGTAACAATTGTTCTATTAGTGCATATTTTTGCGTCATAGCCTCTTTAAGCTCATTCCACAAATCAAATTCTCCCAATGTGTTCACATGCCTCTATAGCCACATTCTAGCATTGCCTGTAATTTTACTGATCACTGCATTGACTTCCTCCTTTTGTACTGATAGATTGGCACTGGTGATAAATTGCTCTATGGTATCAAAGTAATCAAACAATCTGGGTGTGCCTTCTGATCTATCAAATTTGTTGATCGATCTTAGGTACTTCTTCACCAGATCGTTAAGCTTTGTTGATGTTGTTGGTGATGGTGATGGTGATTGTCTTTGTAGCATGTTGCCTCCTGTAGCTGCATTCTGATTGGTTGGTATGCTAGGTGATGCGTTTGTTTTGTCGATTTTTGCTATCAATTTGCCCATTAGGGTTGCCAGCATATCTAATTTATCTTCCTGATTTCTGATCGTTGTAGCCATCTGTTCCTGTCGATCGAGGCTAAATCCAATATTGCTCTGATGGTTGCCATCCAATCCTTTGTCATTGTCATCAGGGGGTTGATATCTGTTGTCTATTTTTAATTTAGACTGCAATCTTGTCAATCTTGTTACTGACGACAATGATGTGTATAGGTTGTCCATTTCGTTGTGTTGCGTCATTGAATACTATGTCGTTACATGTTGTTTATCACATTGCTTTATTGTGGTGTCATTTGTCATGTTGTTTATTGCATTGTTTGACGTGTTATTTACAATGTTAAATAAACACTTACAGTAATCGCAGTTGTAACTGCTATGATTGTATAGATGTTATGATTGTATAGATCTCAGGTTGTCGAGCTGCAATTCGAGTGGCTTGGGGCTTATAACCTGTTGAAATTTGATCTTCGAATGTGTGTTTTTGGAGTAAAGAGTGTACTGGCTTATGAAGCTAATATGCGTGTATTTATTAATGCTAAATTATGATTGGTTGATATAAACAAAGATTATCTAAGCCACAATTGAGTGACATAACAATCGATCATTGATGGGAGAGAGATATAATAAGCTAATAATTATAACATACTCAACCCGACACAAGAATATGCAAAAGATGTAGGGAAAAAGGGCACTATGCTTTAAGATGCATGATGGAAACAAGCAGAATCGCCCAACCAAGAACCCAAGGATGAACCCAGATAAATATCATCACTTTCAAAGAAGAAGACTTTGATAGTGAAGATGAGTATAGCCAAGTAGAAGCATTTCCAGCTACATAAGAAAAATGAAAACCTGGATATCCCAAAAAGGCAGGATCTCCCTATATAACAAAAACTCCGCGGGTAGTACAATGAGCACAAGAATAAGAATTCGACGGTGATGAACAAGATGAACTCTTCGAAGAAGAAGTGAACTAAATCATCTGAGAAGATATACCAATATCTGAGATACTAATGAGCGAAGGAAACAAGGAACGCAAATTGCGGAAATCTAAGAAATATGGCTTAGATATATGGAAGGAAATGGAAGATATGACCATCCTAGTCAAAATAGGACAACTTGCCAAATTTCCAACATTCTGACAGTAAATTTGAAAAGAGATAAGTGATGTGCAACCTGGATATGAAGTAGTAGAGATCAATGCAATGCAACAATCGGAGGATGATGAACTACAGAACTCATCAGCATACTTATAATGTCAGATTAAGGAAATTATGATACTATACATTATCGATACAGGTGCTGGAGGGTGCATTATCAGCAAAATGATGCTTGACTGACTTGAATGGCAGATCGAAGAGGCTACAACCATGACAATCATAGTGGCAGATAGACATATCACAACACCACTTGGCAAAGTACACAAATTACCAATCCACTTTGGTAAACTTATTATTCCAGTATCAGCAATGGTAGTTGACATCACGTCCTATGACCTTGTCATTGGAAACAACTGATTAAAGAAAGTACGACCAGTAATCGACCTTGGTGCATGCAAAATGTAAATTACATGGAAAGGACAATATTACAAAATACCTATCAACCTAGAAAGAGGAGTTTGCCTGCAAATGATAGAAAGTGATGATGAGGATGAACAAAAAGAATTCTTCATGATGCAGATCATATGAACTAACCAGAAGGCCAAACCCTTGGAACGAAAAAGTGAACAAGCTGCTGGATTCGACCTTTCTACCATCAAAGATATTGAATTGCAACTGGGAGAATCATGCATAGTTGGAACAGGAATCGCTGCAAAAATACCTCAAGGGCATTATGGTCAAATCAAACCAAGGAGTTCTCTAGCAGCCGCCGGAATTACGATTGATGCAGGAGTCATCGATGCAGATTATACGGGTAAAATTAAGATCATAGTTATCAACCAATATCGATTCAACATAGCCAAACTCTATGGAGGAGATCGAATTGCGCAGCTAATAATCATACCCATCTGGACAGGCAAAGCCATAGAAGTAACTAACCTCAAAGAAACAACTAGAGGAAACAAAGGGTTCAGATCTACCAGAATGAATATCACAAAAATTGTAACAGAACTTAAGCATGCACCCAAAATAGCAAATAAGAAGATATATACTTTCGGAGAACAGCTTAATAAAGAAGAAAGGAAGGAGCTACAAGAACTTATCAATGAGTACTCTGACATATTTGCAACAACTTTTGAGAAGATCAACCTGAAGCCACCAAAGCACTTTCATCACATTAATGTCCAAGGGCACCCCCTGATCAAATGTGCACCGTACTGAACATCACCTGCATATATCGAATAGCAATAAAAAGAAATCGACAATATAGTCAAAGGAGGAATAGCAGCTGAGACAGATAGCCCATGGGGATTTCTGAATATTATCACACCCAAGAAAGGATTGGAAGCTGGAATCTTTGCTCCAAGAATATATACCGATTTTAGGAAGCTGAACGATATCACTAAAGGAGACATCTTTCCAATACCAAGAATCAACAATACCTTTTCAAAGATACTAATCCATGCGAGCCTATATACTGTTGAAATTTGATCTTCGAATGTGTATTTGGAGTAAAGAGCACACTGGCTAATGAAGCCAATATGCGTGTATTTATTAATGCTAAATTGTGATTGGTCGATACAAACAAAGATCGTCTAAGCCACAATTGAGTGACGTATAATCGATCGTTGATGCATCGATCATTGATAGGAGAGATATAATAAGCTAATAATTACAACACTCCCCCTGCTTGATATATCTCAATAAAAATAAATAAAAAAATAAAAGAATAAAAATAAAGTGTTCAACTGTACATCACAAATGTCATCCATAAAGTACATTTACTGCAAATAATTATATATAAAATACTACTTGAGTGATAAAAATGACGTGATAAAGAACATAAAATTTTTAAAGAAATAATGTTAGTTACGTAAGCCCATTTTTGCGATCAACATTTCAAGTCTTAGTCGCGCAAGTGGCTTGGTTAATGCATCAGCAATCATTTCATCTATCGCTATATAAATGATATCTATCACCTTTGATTCAACTTTCTCTCGAATAAAGTAGTGCTGAATGTCGATATGCTTTGATCGAGCATGATTAATTGGATTTTTGGCGAGGGCGATTGCTAATTGGTTGTCTTCAAATAAGGTTGTTGCACAATTCGGCAAATATCCTAGCTTATCCAATAGGGTGCATAGCCAAATGGCTTCCTTTGTCGCATGAGCTAATGCCATATATTCTGCCTCAGTTGTTGATAGGGCAACGGTTGCTTGGCATTTGCTTGACCAGCTGATGGCTCCTCCTGAT
>RBNK01002308.1:0-11454 GCA_003990785.1 Endogone sp. FLAS-F59071 | reverse complement strand
GAAACCCTTTAACCATCTTAAATCTTTTAACCATCTTAAATCTTTAACCATCTTAAATCCATAACTTATATAACTCGTTATATCACATAAATTCATAATTAGTTTATATTTTGAATAGCCAATAGTTCTCCGAGTAGTAACCTGGGCAGCTACCTGTATAGCACCTCGAGAATTTTGTATAAATATCCCTCAATTCTTTATTCAATAAACTTCAGTTCAATAGCAGTGCACACTCAAGATCCCTTTGAGAGCTAAAGATCTCACCTCTTCTACATACATCAAGAGCGCTAAAGACTATAAGTCTGAAATTTACAATTAACAATCTTATAAAGAAACAAAGTACTTTCGATACCTTAGAAACCTTGCGATGTACTCGGAGATTCCTAAGTCCAACGCAGATTAGTATCATCAGACGCTTCCTTACAGGCGGTTTAGGAGAAACCCCCTTATACATGCATCAGGTTTGACCCAGATAGTAAGCAGAGGCATAACAAAGCCCACATAACAGACCGAGGCAGCTATCAAGGCAGCTACTAAGGTGGTGGTCATGGCAACTGAGGTGAAAGTATCAGATGAGGTCAAGGCTATAACAACGATAACAGAAACAATTGAGGAAGTCATCATAATGACAGAAGTGACTGAGACAGTGATTGCGGAGCCCATCGAAGTGGGAATTTTCAGGGATACCCTCAGAAATGTTATGTCTATAAGAGAGAACATGGAATATTCCAATGCAACAAATTCAATGATTAGGTAAAAACAGAAAAAGAAAAGGCTAAACTAAGAGCCGAAGCAAATCTGGTGATTGGTGCCATCATCGATTCAGGTGCTACACAATATATATTCAACCAATAGGAGATTTTCGAGACGGTGGCTGAGCATGACGGCTTGGTCATGTGTGCAGGGAATGAGAAGCTACATGCCATGCACATTGGGATGATTGAGCTTGACGATGAGCTGAAATTATAGGATGTTTTATATATACCGGAAATCACTAGAAATTTAATATCTGTACAGGTATTGACACGTGACGGAAATAACATAACCTTTAAAAGTAACAGATTAGTAATTAAAATCAGCGCAGATTATAAGGAAATCAAAATCGGACAAGCCGATGGTGACCTATTTCATTTATCAACATTACCAGAGCTAGAAGCAAACATCGCTGATTCCAAGATTGATGACTATACACTATGGCATCACCGGCTGGGCCATCCGGGCTGAAATACTCTGCAATCAATCAACAAATTTGTCACAGGGCTCAGAGATGTGTGGCTGTCAACCAGACAAATTGAAATATGCGCTGGGTGTGAACACGTGAAGTCGTACCACAAACCTTTCAGATATACGAAAAATCAATCGATGAAGCCTATTGGAAGGGTGCACTCAGATCTGTGCGGGCTGATGCCCATGCCATCAGTCAATGGAGCAAAATATATATTAATATTCATTAATAACACTACTTGCTATGTCATAATATATTTTATTAACAACAAAAGTGATACATTTGATCGATTCTGGGCATTCAAGGTATTCGCCGAAACGCAATCAGGCTGAAAACTGAAGATTCTCTAGTCGGAGAGTATATAAACACCAAGATGCACGAATTTTTAATCAAAAATGGAATTCATCATGAAATGATGACGCTGGACATGCCGCAACAAAATGGTGTCACTGAATGATATAACTGGACATTGATGGAGTTGATCCGGGCCGTTAAAATCACTGCTAACATATCTGATGAACTTTGGGCTAAACTTGCCGCAAGTGCTATATATCTATGCAACCAATTGCCAACATGAGCCAATAAGGAGAGTGCTTCACCATTTGAATTATAGCATGGTTACAAGCCTGATATCAGTAACTTACGCATCATATGGGCTGATACATATATGCATATTCATAAAGGAAAAAGGTCGAAACTGGCGCCCTAATCCAAAAAGCTTAAAATGATTGGCTATCATGATGAAAAGAAGGCATACAGGCTTTGAGATCCAACCAATAGGAAGATAAAGATCAGCCACGATATTACATTTGATGAATCTATTATATTAAAATCCCCAATAATCGTTAACCCAGAAAAGCAAAAATATGTCATTGAAGCAATCATTGGAGAATGCAAGATTGATGAAAAAAGGCAATATCTGGTAAAATGGCTAGGCTATAATGATGATGATGACAACACCTGGGAGCTAATTGAACAATTGATATATACTGAAGCCCTACAAATTTGGTAAGATCATATACCAGAAGCTAATTTAATTGAATCAACTGATGACCCAATAACCTACAAGAAAGCAATTTCCCTGCCTGATGCAAAGCTTTGGTAGGAAGTGATCAATCAAGAGCTTAAATCACTTAAGAATAATGACATGTGGACGATTGTACCTGAGGTGCCTGTGGGACACAAGCTGATTGGATGTAGATGGGTATTCAAAAAGAAGCTTAACACTGATGGATCGGTTGCTAGGTACAAGGTGAGATTAGTTACCAAGGGATATTCACAACAGCAAGGAATTGATTATAATGAAACATTTGCTCCTGTGGCAAAATTTGCATCGATCAGGGCACTTTTATCAATTGGTGCAGTCCTAAACTTAGAAATTCACCAAATAGATGTAAAAACAGTTGAAATTTGATCTTCAAATATGTGTGTTTGGAATAAAGAGCACACTGGCTAATGAAGCCAATATGCGTGTATTTATTAATGCTAATTTATGATTGGTCGATACAAAACAAAGATCGTCTAAGCTACGATCGAGTGACGTAGCATCGATCATTGATGCATCAATCATTGATAGGAGAGAGATATAATAAGCTAATAATTACAACACTCCCTCTGCTTGACATATCTCCATAAAAATAAATAAATAAATAAAAAAATGAAAGAGTAAAAAATAAAAAAATAGAAATAAAATGTTCAACTGTACATCACGAATAGCATCTATGAAGTACATTTACTGCAAATAACTATATATAAAATACTACTTGAGTAATAAGAATAATGTGATAAAGAACATAAAATTTTTAAAGAAATAATGTTAGTTACGTAAGCCCATTTTTGCGATCAACATTTCAAGTCTTGGTCACGCAAGTAGCTTGGTTAATGTATTGGCGATCATTTCATCTGTCGCCATGTAAACAATATCTATCATCTTTGATTCAACTTTCTCTCGAATAAAGTGATGCTGAATGTCGATATGCTTTGATCGAGCATGATTAATTGGATTTTTGGCGAGGGCAATTGCTGATTGGTTGTCTTCAAATAAGGTTGTTGCACAATTCGGCAAATATCCTAGCTCATCTAATAGGGTACATAGCCAAATGGCTTCTTTCGTCACATGTGCTAATGCCATATATTCTGCCTCAGTTGTTGATAGGGCAACAGTTGATTGGTGTTTGCTTGACCAGCTGATGGCTCCTCCTGATAGGTTGAAGATATAGCCCGTGGTTGATCGTTGTGTGTTAATGTCTCCTTTCCAGTTAGCATCACTGAAACCGATCAGTCTTAGATCCTGATTGCATCCAAGGCATAGCTTATAATTGGCTGTTCCTTTAATATATCTTAATAATCGTTTGAGGGTGTAGTGATGTTCTTGTATTGGATTGGCTGAGAATTGACTGATGATGCTGATAGCAGCAGCTAGATCAGGTCTTGTCCCGATCATCAGGTACATTATGCTACCGATCATTTGTCTGAATAGATTTTGGTCTGCAGATTTTCCTCCTTCAGCTTTGAGTTGAATGGATGGATCAAGGGGTGTACTGATTGGCTTGGCGTCCGTCATGTTAAACCTTGTAATGATTTGATTGGTGAAGTGGCTTTGATCAATTGTGATCATATGTGTTTTTCAATCATGCATGACTCGAATACCCAAAAAATATTTAATTTTGCCACAGTCCATCATATCAAATGCATTGCTAAGTTCCGCCTTGAATTTGTTCATGGTTTCCATTGAATCAACCAGAATTAGCAGATCGTCAACATATATGGCAATAATTATCAGCAATTGATCTTCTTGTCTCCTTCTTAGATAAATGCTGTGATCTGATTGTAGTCTTGTAAAATTTGATTGGCTGAGGTAGTTGTTGATCTTCTGATTCCACATATAAGGTGATTGCTTTAGTCTATACAGTGATCGATTAAGCTTATACACAGCTCTCAGTAACAGCTCCGATTGGTCGATTCCTTCAGGTACCATCATGTAGATCTCTTCATCAAGATCGCCATTCAGGAACGCAGTTTTTATGTCTATTTGGTGAATTTCTAAGTTTAGAGTTGCTCCAATCGATAAAAGTGCCCTGATCGACGTGAATTTCACCACAGGAGCAAATGTTTCATCGTAATCAATTCCTTGCTGTTGTGAATATCCCTTGGCCACTAATCTCGCTTTGTACCTGGCAACCGATCTATCAGTATTGAGTTTCTTTTTAAATACCCATCTGCATCCAATCGGCTTGCATCCCATAGGCACCTTAGGTACAATCATCTATGTGTCATTATTCTTAAGTGATTTAAGCTCTTGATTGATCGCTTCCTCCCAAAGCTTTGCATTAGACAGAGAAATTGCCTCCTTGTAGGTCATTGGGTCATCAGTCGATTCAATTAAATTAGCTTCTGACATCCGATCTTACTAAATTTGTAGAGCTTCAGTGTCGATCAATTGTTCGATTGGCTCCCAGGTGTTGTTGTCATCATCATAGCCTAGCCATTTAACTAGATATTGCCTTTTTTCATTAATCTTGCATTTTCCGATGATCGCTTTAATAACATATTCTCGATCTTCTGGGTTGACGATTGTTGGGGATTTTAATATGATAGATTCATCAAATGTGATGTCGCGGCTGATCTCTATCCTCCTATTAGTTGGATCCCAGAGCTTGTATGCCTTCTTTTCGTCATGATAGCCAATCATTTTAAGCTTTTTGGATCGGGGCGCCAGTTTCGACCTTTTTCCTTTGCGAATATGCATATACGCGTCAGCTCATATGATGCACAAGTTACTGATATCAAGCTTGTGACCGTGCTATAATTCAAATGGTGAAGCACTCTCCTTATTGGCTTGTGTTGGCAATTGGTTACGTAAATATGTAGCACTTGTGGTAAGTTCTACCCAAAGTTCGTCAGGTATGCTGGCAGTAATTTTAATTGCCTGGATTGACTCCATCAATGTCCAGTTATATTGTTCGGCTACACCATTTTGTTGCGGCATGTCCGGTATTATCATTTCATAATGAATTCCATTTTTGATTAAAAATTCGCATATCTCGGTGTTTATATACTCTCCTCCTCCATCTGATTGGAGAATCTTGAGTTTTCGGCCCGATTGCGTCTCGGTGAATGCCTTGAATATCCAGAATCGATCAAATGTATCACTTTTGTTATCAATAAAATATGTTGTAATGTAGCAAGTAGCATCATCGATGAATGTTAATATATATTTTACTCCATTGACTGATGGCATGGGCATCGACCCGCACAGATCTGTATGCACCCTTCCAATAGGCTCTATCGATCAATTTTTCATATATCCGAAAGGCTTGCGGTGTGACTTCACATGTTCATACCCAGTGCATATTTCAATTTGTCTGGTCAACAGCCACACATCTCCGAGCCCTGTGACAAATTTGTTAATTGATTGCAGAGTATTTCGGCCCAGATGGCCTAGTCGGTGATGCCATAATATATAGTCATCGATCTTGGAATCGGTGATGTTTGCAATCTTAGAATTGGCTATGTTGGAATCGGTGATGTTTGCTTCTAGCTCTAGCTCTGGTGATGTTGATAAATGAAATAGGTCGCCATTGGCTTGTCCGATTTTGATTTCTTCGTGATCTGTGCTAATTTTAATTACTGATCCGTCGCTCTTGAAGGTTATGTCATTTCCGTCATATATCAATGCCTGTACAGATATTAAATTTCTGGTGATCTCCAGTACATATAAGATGTCCCATAATTTCAGCTCGTCGTCGAGCTCAATTATCCCAATGTGCGTTGCACGTAATTTTTCATTCTCTGTACACGTGATCAAGCCATCATGCTCAGCCACCATCTCGAAAAGCTCCAATTGGTTGAACATATGTTGCATGGCACCTGAATCGATGATGGCGCCAATCGCCAGATTTGCTTTGGCTCTCAGTTTAGTCTTTTCTTTTTCTTTTTCTGTTTTTACCTAATCGTTGAATTTGTTGCATTGAAATATTCCGTATTCTCCCTTACAGATGTAACATTTCCGAGAGTGTTCCCGAAAATTTCTGCCTTGATTGGCTCCGCAATCGCCGCCTCAGTCGCCTCTGTCATTATGACCTCCTCGATTGTTTCCGTTATTGTTGTTATAGCCTCGGCTTCATCCAGTGCTTCCACCTCGATTGTCATGACCACCGCCTCGGTAGCTGCCTTGGTCGCCGCCTTGGTCACTGCCTTGGTAGCCACCTCGGTAGCCGCCTCAGTCTGTCACGTGAGCTTTGTCATACCTCTGCTTGTTATCCGGGTCGAACCTGATGCATACGAGTTGTAAAGCCTCTAGCATTGTCGATATATTCTCCCACGCAAGTATTAATTCCCGGTACCTGGGGCTTAGACCCCGGAGATACTGCGGTATAGCTTTTATGTTGGTTATATCTTCGATTTGCGCCATAATCTGGTTAAATGTATTATTATAATCTTTGATCGATTCTTTTTACTTCATCAGTGCAAGCTTATCGTACATTTGTAACAATTGTTCCATTGGTACGTATTTTTGCGTCATAGCCTCTTTAAGCTCATTCCATGAATCAAATTCTCCCGATGTGTTCACATACCTCCGTAACCACATTCTAGCATTGCCTGTAATTTTACTGATCACTGCATTGACTTCCTCCTTTTGTACTGATAGATTGGTGCTGGTGATAAATTGCTCTATGGCATCAAAGTAATCAAACAATCTGGGTACGCCACCTGATCCATCAAATTTGTTGATCGATCTCAGATACTCCTTCGCCAGATCGTTAAGCTTTGTTGATATTGTTGGTGATAGTGATAGTTATGGCATGTTGCCTTCTGTAGCTGCATTCTGATTGGTTGGCGCACTAGGTGATGTGATTGTTTTGTTGATTTTTGCCATCAATTCACCTATTAGGGTTGCAAGCATGTCTAATTTATCTTCCTGATTTCTGATCATTGTAGCCATCTGTTCCTGTTGATCGAGGCTAAATGCAATATTGCTCTGATGGTTACTATCCAATCCTTCATCATCATTGTCAGGAAGTTGATATCTGTTATCTGTTTTTGATTTAGACTGCAATCTTGTCAATCTTGTTGCTGATGATGATGATGTGTATAGATTGTCCATTTCGTCATATCGCGTCGTTGAATGCTATGTCATTACATGTTTATCGCGTTGCTTTATTATGGTGTCATTTGTCGCGTTGTTTATCACTTTGTTTGATGCGTTGTTTATGATTTTAAATAAACACTTACAGTAATTACAGTTATAATTGCATAGATACTATGATTGCATAGATCTCAGGTTGTCGAGCTGCAATTCGAGTGGCCCGGGGCTTATAACCTGTTGAAATTTGATCTTCGAATGTGTGTGTTTGGAATAAAGAGTACACTAGCTAATGAAGCCAATATGCATGTATTTATTAATACTAATTTATGATTGGTCGATACAAAACAAAGATCATCTAAGCCACGATCGAATGACATAGCATCGATCATTGATATATCGATCATTGATAGGAGAGAGATATAATAAGCTAATAATTACAACAAAAACTACATTCCTGAATGGTGATCTTGATAAGGAGATCTATATGATGGTATCTGAAGGAATTGATCAATCAGAGCTGTTACCGAGAGCTGTATATAAGCTCAATCAATCATTATATGGACTAAAGTAATCACCTCGTATGTGGAATCAGAAGATTGACAACTACCTCAGCCAATCAAATTTTACAAAACTACAATTAGATCACAGCATTTATCTAAGAAGAAGATAAGATGATCAATCACTGATAATTATTGCCATATATGTCAATGATCTACTAATTCTGGCTAATTTGATGGAAATGATGAACAAATTCAAGGTGGAACTTAGCAACGCATTTGATATAACGGACTGTGGTGAAATTAAACATTTTCTGGGTATTCAAGTCATGCGTGATCAAAAAATACACACAATTACAATTGATCAAAGTTACTTTGCTAATCAAATCATTACAAGGTTTAACATGACAGATACCAAGCCAATCAGTACACCCCTTGATCTATCTATTCAACTCAAAGCTGAAGGGGAAAAATCCACAGACCAAAATCTATTCAGACAAATGATCGGTAGCATAATGTATCTGATGATTGGGACGAGATCTGATCTAGCTGCTGCTGTTAGCATCATCAGTCAATTTTCGGCCAATCCAATGTAAGAACATCACTATGCCCTCAAATGATTATTAAGATATATTAAAGGAATAGCCAATTATAAGCTGTGCCTTAGATGCGATCAAGATCTAAAACTGATCAGTTTCAGTGATGCTAACTGGGGAGGAGACATTAATACATGACAATCAACTATGAGCTATATTTTCAACCTATCAGGGGGAGCCATCAGCTGGTCAAGCAAGTGCTAACCAACTGTTGCCCTATCAACAACTGAAGCAGAATATATAGCATTAGTACATGCAACGAGAGAAGCCATTTGGCTATGTACTCTATTGGATAAGCTAGGATATTTACTGAATTGTGTGACAACCTTATTTAAAGACAACCAATCAGCAATTGCCCTCATCAAAAACCCAATTAATTACACTCGATCAAAGCATATTGACATTCAGCACCACTTTATTTGAGAGAAAGTTAAATCAAAGGTGATAGATATCATTTACATGACGACAGATGAAATGATTGCTAATGCATTAATCAAGCCACTTGCACGACCCAGACTTGAAATGTTGATCACAAAAATGGGCTTATGTAACTAACTTTTTTTCTCTTTCAAAAACTTTTATTTTCTTTATCATATCATTCTTATCACTCAAGTAGTATTTTATATATAGTTATTTGTAGTAAATGTACTTCATAGATGCCATTCATGATGTATAGTTGAACTTTTTTTGGGTTTTATTTATTGAGATATGTCAAGTAGGGGGAGTGTTGAAATTATTAGCTTATTATATATATCTCTCTCTCATCAACGATCGATACTACGTCACTCAATCGTGGCTTAGACAATTGTTGTCTATATCGACCAATCATATATTAGCATTAATAAATACACGCATATTTGGCTTCATAAGCCAGTGCACTCTTTATCCCAAATACATATTCGAAGATCAAATTTCAATAGTAAAGTTATGTATTCTTATACTCTTTAATAAAGGACTAAAGTTTTATAAATTTGTTACCACATCTGGTCATGGGCTATGAAAAGCTCATTCTCAAGTCTTGCAGGTAGAGTCATTCAAGTTTTGACTAATATTTCTTGACCTTGCTTTGGTGTACCATTATTGCTAAGATAGAGCTATTATTATATTATAACTAAATATTCTATCCTTTTATATTCTATATAAAATATGAACTCTCTCACTTGGGCTATAGTTTAGCTAACTATAAAGATTCTATAATACTTCTATAGAGTAAGATTTGGTCTCTGATCTGTAGTGATACTACATTGGCTTTTTTGTCTTAGTTTGTGTATTATCATTCCTAAGCTTTTTCAATAAAGATAGCTGCCTTACATTATATAAGCTAGAGTCTAGTGATATTATATAAGATATATGTCCAAAGTTGGTTATTATAAGTCTCAGGGTCTTGTGTTGGGTGATGGAATTCATAGCTAAGCTTTCTCCTATAAACAAGCTCAAAAGGACTAAACTCTATCAATCTTTATTAAATTATTCATATAGTAAAGAGGGTACTGTTGAGGTAATGATCTCATATGTTTTCTTGACTGATGATCTTGGCAAGGATGTTCTTAACTATTTGATTGGTTCATTCTATCTATCTATTTCCTTAAGAGTGATAGGCTATTATATAAATATGTTTAATATAGTATATTCATTCTAACTCTTATACTAATTTGTTAAAGAATTCGATATTGTAATTACTAGTGAATTTCTTAGGTACTCTATATCTACAGATAACATCTATACATAAGAACTTAACTATTTGTACATCAGTGTCCTTGATGGTAACTGCCTCAATATACTTGATGAAAAAATCTACTAATAAAATAATATACCTTTTCTTTATTAGTATAATAGGTATTAGGTTTATAATGTCAATATTAATATGTAAAAATGGTTTAGCCTAAATTGTTGCTAATCTTGCTTCAGATATATCCTTTACTCATATTTGTTTTTAATATATATCATATCATTATATATACTCTACTATATCATCTTGCATTGCTGGCTACTATATATAGCTTTATAGTCTATAGTATATATTTACCTAACCCATGTAGCTGATAAGATAATAGTTATATGCTAGCTTGATGATGTTATTCATTCTTCCTTCCTATATAACTAGCATCAGTATTCTACATCTCTTGTGATAAAGTGTTGTCTCTTCTAACTCATATTACTACTTTGTTATTATCAACATATTCTTTATCTACTCATCTATATCTTCTCTTACCTTATGTGTTGCTAACCAAACCATGAGGTTGTAGTATAGTGTTCAATTTATTAAAGTGATACTCTACTTTGAGTGCTATATGGAATCTTTGAGAGTATATCTATATTTTGATATTTGCTCCTCTTATAATATAAGATCTTGATATCATACTCTTGTAAGGTGACTATCTAATAAGTATGTATCCTGTGCAGATTCTTCATATTGAAAAGCTACTTGAGCATACTGTAGTTGGTAATAATCTTAAAGTATTGGCTAATCAAATAGTATCTCAGCTTCTTAATAGCCTAGACTATTGTTAAGCATTCAAGCTTTATTGGGCTATAGTCTCATTCTGTCTTAGATATCACTTGACTTTGATAGAAAATAACTCTTTCTCATTCTTAGTCATCATCTTGAGATAGGACTACACTGAGTCTCATAGAGTATACATCTATATATAAGTAAAATATTTTACTCTAGTTAGGTTATGCTAAAACTAGCTCCAAACAAAGCATGAACTTAATTGTATTGAAAGCCTATTACTGCTCATCATATCAGCTAAACTAAAGATCCTTATATAGTAATCAGTTAAGAGAAGTGGTAATCTCTATAAAGCCTTAGATGAATTATTAATAGTATATAGCTAAGTCTAGAAAGGCTTTAGTTGTTATCTAGTCAGTGAGTTAAGGAAACTTGATGACAGTGATGATCTTCTCTAGGTTAGTCTTCAGGCTATTCTTGTCAACAATAAAGCCTAAAATTTAAGTATAGTCAGTTACAAACATATACTTGCTTGACTTTAAGAAAAGACTTTCCTATTATAGCCTGAGTGAAACCTCTTACAGAATTACTAGATG
>RBNK01002307.1:0-11454 GCA_003990785.1 Endogone sp. FLAS-F59071 | reverse complement strand
CCCCCCCCCCCCTAAAAAAACATATTTTCTGCACTTGCTCAACTTCGAGTATTTCCTATTAGTATATTTTAGTCTGTTACAATATTGACAAAAAGGTCAAAACACCTAAGTAAAAAGCAAGCAAGTAGCTGGGTTTGATTTATCAACTATCAAAGATATTGAGCTATAATCTAAAGAATCATATATAATAGAAACAGATATTGTAGCAAGAATACCAGCTAGGCATTATAGTCAGATCAAGCTAAGGAGTTCACTGGTAGCATTAGGAATCATAATAGATACAGGAGTTATTAATACAAACTACATAAGCAAAATCAAGATAATAATTATTAATAGATATCAGTTTAATATCACTAAGCTTTATAGAGGTGACTAAGTTGCAAAACTTATTATTATACCAATCTGGACTAGTAAGATAGAAGAGGTAACCAAGCATATCAAGATAGATAGAGAAGATAAAGGATTCAGGTCTACTAGAGCCAATATTGTAAAAATCATAACTGAGATTAAGTATGTACCTGCTGATATAACAAGAAGGCACATATATTCAGAAAGCAGTTGAAGAAAAATAAAGTTTGAAGCCTATAAGAAATCATAGAAGAATTCTATGATATCTTTGCAACAATGTATGCCAAGATTACGTAATCTAAAACTATCAAAGTACTTCCATTATATATATAAATATCAAAGAGCACCCACTAATCAAATGTGCACTATAATAAATACTATCAGAATACCAGCAATAGCAATAAGAAGAAATCAATGAAATGGTCAAAAGTGGAATAGTAGTAGTAACCAATAGCTTATAAGGTTTTCTGAATATAATTGTATCAAAGAAAGGAATAGAAGCAGAAACTTTTGCACCTTGAATGTATATTGATTACAGACAACTTAATGATATTATCAAGAAGAATACATTTCTAATCTCAAGAATTAATGATATATTTTCAAAAATACTAGTTAGAGCAAATTTGTATACTATACTCGATATGACAAGTGGCTACTACTATATCAGAAAACTATTTTCAGTTTGTAGTCTATGACTAGTATCTATGCTTGTAAGTTGTTTGTAGGCTATTTACAGGCTATTCTAACCAGTTCGTGATTCATGATATTGTTCTAGTAGAGTTCTAGAGTAGTTCACAGCTGTTCATAGCTGTTTACCAATAATAGTTTGTAGTCTATAACTAGCATCCATGTTTGTAGCTATTTTGTTTATAGCTCTTAGTAAAATAGTTTACAGCTTTTAGTAAAATAGTTCATGAATTAATTAATCATTTTTCTGATACAGATAGGACTTAATAGAGAATTGCAAGAGATTACATTATTTGTAACATCTAGCAGATATTGGAAATATATATAAATGTTATTTAGACTCAAGAACACACCAGTAAGCTTTTAGAAGATAATAACAAAGATATTTGAAGATCTTATATGAAAAACACTGTTGATTTATATCAATAATATTACTATATTCACTATCACATTTTCCAAGCATATAATAGTACTGTGAGAGATATTTAATTAAATAAGAACTAAAGATCTCTACTTAAAACTGAAGAAGTATATCTTTATAGCTAAGTGAGTAGTAATACTTGGATATATAATTAATAAAGAAGGAATCTGCACTGATCTAGCCAAGGTAGAAGCAATTATGAAATTCAAGCAACTATCAAACTAAATAGAAATGTACACCTTCCTTAGACTAGCCTCATACTATAGACAGTATATCAAGAACTTTGCAAGTATTATAGAATCTCTCTATATGACTCTTAAAAAGGCTTATGATGGAACTAAAATCAAAGGAGCAAGAAACAGCCCAGAATGGAATATATATATAACCTTGAAGAAAGCATTAGTAACAATACCCATACTTGCAAAATCAAATTAGAAACAGCTGTTCAAACTATATACTGATATAAGTATAATAGAAGTAGGCACAATACTCTCTCAAGACAATACTAATAGTCAAGAACAAGTAATATATTATACAAGCTAAGGAACTAGAAGAGTAGAGAAGAATTATGAATCAACTAAACTAGAATATTTAGCAGTTGTATAGGCAGTAAAATAATTTAGGTACTACTTTATTAGACAATACTTTGAAGTTATTATAAACTATTTAGTACTTAAATAGTTATTTAACTAATCAAATCTAAGTGGAATATATATGAGATAGATTATGTCATTATAAGAGTATAACTTTATAGTAAAGTTTAGAAAGAGAAAAATAAATCAAAATGCAGATACACTTAGCAGAATGCTACTAGATACCCAAGGTGAGGCTCAACAATAAATACAACACTATACTATGATTTGGTGATTTAGTTGATAAGATAAGAGATTAGAGAAAAGATGGACAAATAGATGAAAAATATATTATTAACTGCAGAGCAATAATATGAGATATAGGAGAATATTTTATATTAAAAGAAAGATAGGTGGCTTATACCAGTTATTTAGGAGAAGAATATATCAAACATTTTAAACTTAGTATATAATCATTTCTTATCAGGGTATATGGAATAGAATAATACTTTTTATTAACTTAGAGACTTAGTATAGTAGTTAGGGATACAAGATAATATAACTAATTTTATACAGAATTGCGACATATGCTAGAAATAAGCAAGAGCCAAGGATATATCACAGGTAGTATTGGCAGTCATTAAAGCTAAACCATTTTCATATATTGGAATCAATGTTATAGAACCAATGCTAGTAACATTAATAGAAAAAAGATATATTATCCTAGCAGTAGATTTCTTTATAAAATATCTAGAGATAATAGCAATAGAAGATACAAATGTGTAAACTGTTACCAAGTTCTTATATTCAGATATTATTTGTAAATATGGAGTACTATATTAGGAAACTATTTTCAGTTTGTAGTCTATAACTAGCATCCATACTCGTAAGCTGTTCACAGACTGTTCACAGGCTGTTCTAGCTAGTTCATGGTTTGCAATATTGTTCTAGGGTAGTTTATAACTGTTCATGGCTGTTTGCTAATAATAGTTTATAGTCTATAATTAGCATCTGTATTCATGGCTATTTTGTTTATAGCTCTTAGTAAAATAGTTTATAGCTTTTAGTAAAATAGTTTATAGATTAATTAACTATTTTTCTGATACAAAGGAAATAACTAGCAACCGAAGAACTAAATTTCTTAATAAACTTATCTAAGAGTTAGAGCAAATATACTATATTAAGTATATCTAAATAATATTATATCATTTTTAGAGAAATAGCTAAACTAAATGAACAAATTAGACAGTTAAGAATGTACTTGTAAAAATAATTAACCAGGAAATAAATTGGGACTATTATTATCAAAAAATGGTTAATTAATCTACAAACTATTTTACTAAGAGCTGCAAACTATTTTACTAAGAGCTATAAACAAAATAGCTACAGATACAGATGCTAGTCATAGACTACAAACTATTATTGGTGAACAGCTACAAACTACTCTAGAACTCTACTAGAATAATATCATGAACCACAAATATCTCTAAAACAATATTATAAATCATGAACTGGCTAGAATAGCTTGCAAGCAGCTTGAGAATAGCCTATGAGCACAGATACTAGTCATAAACTACAAATTGAAAATAGTTTCCTGATGATCTTGATAGCACTCTCTTCACTGTTTACATGATCTGCCAAGTATTAACAAAGTTCAGCTCTTTTGAGTTAGTCTATAGAAGAATACTAAACTAAGAGTTTCACCATCTAGAAAAAGATATTAAGATATATAATAATTATCTATAGATATATGTGATATGTGATATCAACCAATTATAGCTGATTAGGTAGAAGGCAGCAGGTTTTATAAGAGCAACAGTGGGTTAACCAAAATAAAAAGATAAATATAGCTCCATTATACATCGGAGAACAGGTATTAGTATATTAAAATATTGTTAAATCATCATAATCAGCAAAATTACAGCTAAAATGAGAAGGATCATATTATATTTAAGCTATAAAAGAAACTATAATTTAGCTAAGGAACTCAAATAGATTAATCCTCCCTACCTCAGTTTACTGAAGCAAAATCAAGAAATATTATGCCAAATCAATATAACTACCAGAAGGATATAGAAAAAGTGGTTGGGGAAGTACTGATAAGAGGACTAGACTTAATTGACTTGGTTCCCCTAGACCAAGAGGAAGACCCTGAAAGACTTCTCATCCTAATGCAGCAGTATTATAAATAGTTATATAATCAAAGCAGGGTTACTGATGTTATGATTAGGTTTTATCAGGGGCAAGCTTACTACCTTTGCCATTGCTCATAGAAACAGGAGATACCATTGTCAAAATTTGAAAAAAATATAGCTAATAGAACCTATGTACTCTTCTATGGATATGAATAGATTCTAGCCAGGTTCTATAGAAAGACCATCAATATTGTCAAACTGACTTTTGCTGAAGTTACTCAGATCTGCAAAGTAATTGAAGATGAGATTATTGCCCTTACAAGTCTTGAGGATGAGACTTCTTTCATTGATGACCCAGATGTGACAGTTGACCCCAATACAGCCTGAATTCTAAGTTGTTACTGTATACCTAATTTGTTATTAGTTTACATTTTTAGTAAGTGTCATTTTTATTGACAAATATTGTTTCTAGTGAGTGATCTCACCACCAGTGACAAACATAGTTTTTAGCAACTGATCTTATTTTTATTGACAGGATGTCATTTGTAGATATCAAGTCATGCTTGTAGCAAAGCCCATTCTTTGTAGTCCTTATTTTTGTATAAATACCCCTTAGTTTTCCTCAATAAATGACAGTTCTTTCAGAGTCTTTGAAATATTTCAACAATAAGTCATAGTAAAGCCTAAATAGTTGCAGCACATATAGCTGTTAGTAAGGACATGCAATGAAGAGATAACACTTTCATCACTCAGAGAGTTCTCACATTCAGATAGTAGTATTTGGGGTGTAGTTTTCAGTACGTCTCAACATTGATGATTGCGTTGACGCCATCCTTCTCCTCACAAAGAGCGACTACTCTCAACCATTGAACATTGGATCCGATGAAGCTGTGTCGATAGCCGAGCTCGCGTATATCGCCTTTGAAACCATTGGAATCTCGCGTAATCTTGTCAACATCGTCCCCGATTTTAGCAAACCAATTGGCGTTCAAAACTGAAATTCAGACAACGCCCTTATCAAGAAAGTGCTTGGATGGTCTCCGAAAGTCGATGTTCGAGAAGGTCAGTTAAATTTATGTATGCGATGGAAGTGTTTGGCCTCAAAATAATAGCTTTTTTAATACCTATTTTACATTGCATTGTTAGGAATGCGGCGCACTTCTAAATGGATGCAAGATGAACTGACGAATCAGCTCTTGAACGCTAACGACATCCAGCGCACTCGCCTTTTCGACAAGTACAAGTATAGCGTTGTCAAGAGCCTTGCCAAAGACGAAATTACATTCGGCATTCTTCCTATTACGTCTCGCGGTCTCTCTAAACCAGAGGACTGCACCGCCAACCTTCAAAAATTTGCAGGGAGTCTCCGCGATACCACAAAGACCGATAGATCAAATTCTTTCGACAAAAGATATAACATCAAAATTTATATTGGTATTGACAAGAATAATTGTGCTAAACGTACCCTAATGGAATATGGCATCGTCGACGTCGAAACCATGGTTTTTGATTATCCACCTGGGAGGGCATACGACCGAGGATGTCAATATATTGTTCTTTTTGGAGACGACGTCGTGCTCAAAACAAATGGGTGGATATCCCGTTTTGACGATGCCTTTCATGCCCTGGCAATTGAGAAAAACGTCCCCTACGGCTTTGGGTGTGTTGCTTTTACGGATCTATCCTTCCCAGGCTTTCCAACATCAGCCGGGTTCATCTCGACATTTTCACAGGGGATGATATTCCGCCAGAATTCGTCAACCAAGGTCGTAAGAATTTGCGGGAACCATCTGTTGTTGTCAAGGATTTGCGTCCCGCAAATGGACACGGTGATAATTTTTAATATATTTTCTTTTTCTTTCCTATTTAATAACTACAGACGGCGACCCATACCTTTTCCAACTCTACCGCCGTTGGGGATGCTCCGTAATGCTACCGGACGTGATTTTGACAAATACAGTGGGAGGGGAAACTGCCTCGCGTTACAAAAAAACGTATCAACAAAACTGGACGTTTGATATTCTGAATGGGAGTCAATGCTGTCCAAACGTGGCTTGAGAAGAAGAGCCCAACGACCCCGCCTCAACTACTCATTCTCGACGTCATAGTTCCCAGCTATCGTGTCCAGATGAAGTACTTCGAACCGATCATTAAGCTCAACAAATCACCGACATCCTCGACCATGGTCATCATTATTGTCGATAATCCAGTGTCACCAGACGTCGACCTTCTGAAAAAATATGAGCGAGATCCGTTCATCCGCATTCGAGTCCACAACTCCAATATCGGCGCAAGTCTGACGCGGAATAGGGGTTTAAGAGAATCAGCTGCAGATTACGTTCTTTTCCTGGACGACGACGTGACACCAGATCCTAACATTCTTCTCGAATGCGAAAAAGTAATTCGCCAATATCCAGGCGCATGCGGCTTTGTCGGCAATACCAAGTTCCCAGATCCGACACCCAGTATCGCAACCAGCGCCATCACGATGTGGGGTGGAACCTTCTTTTAGGGTATCAGCGAGTATATAGAAGACGATATCCCGTGGGGCGTCACCGCCAACCTTCTGGCTCGGAGGTATAAAGACAACGTTTGGTTTAGTGACCGATTCCCCAAGACAGGTGGCGGCGAAGATATGGATTACTGTTTCAAGAAAAAGAGATTCTTTGTGAACAACGTTCCTAGGGCTTTCGGGCTGCGCCTAACGTCAAAGCCATCCATCCGTGGTGGAACAATGTACCAGCGGTTCATGATGTGGGCGTTCGGAGACGGAGCTCTCATTAAAATGTACCCAGAGTTCACATATCGAGACGCCGCTCCAAACACGGCCGAATCGTTACTTGGTGCTGTAATCCTAGCATTGGCGACTCAATGATTGTTGACATAATGGTCGTCTACCGCCTCTTGATAATCTTTTTGATAACCATCCCTCTGATTCCTGTCGCGAATATTATTTTCGACGTCCATCACCACATGATTGCTGCCTGACGAAGATTCGAATGGTTTGCCGGTCGGCGTGGTAGTGTACCGATGGCACTTGAGAGGCGCAACTCGGTTTTTCGGTTCTTGATTTTGGTGGGGCTGGTGGTTTCTGTGGCTGGCTGGGTATTCGGCTGAAATCATCAAAAAGATGCATTCCCAAAAGTTATATGACCGTTACCACCGTTAATCTTTGAAGTGCGCTGGCCATGCATTAATGACAGCACAAAACACTACAACGATTAACAGTCTCACGATTTTAAATGTATTGGGAATGCGTGTTTGTGTCCAGGTCTCTGTGTATTTTGCCATTACGTATGTTTTGACTCTTTTGCCGTCTGAAACAACAAGGGACTCGCAGATTCGTCTTTCAAATTAAATAAATTACTCGATAACTCTCTGTCAAAACCGCCCCACGAAGAATGTCCGATTATATACGTTATGCTGATACGACGCACATCACACCTATCAAGCAATCACCAAGGTCCATCCTTCGCTCAAGGGTGTTGACTTTGTCGCTACTGCTAATCGATATCGATATCGATCAAATTTCTCCGTTTTTGCAGTAGAGTTAGCCGTTCTCAAGTTAATACACTCTAAGTGACAAGTGTCCGTCCGTACACGAAAGGCTCCTACTTTGTACATATATATGGAGAATTTGATGTATTTTTATTTGACCGGGATGTTTAAAAGACTTTCTCACATCTACGCATTGGACGCGTGGATATGGGAATATGTGAATTTTAAGAGGAACTTGCAACTCAAACGCGAACCCTTGTTTCCTTTTCCATTCTCTTTCTTTTCTTTTCTTTTCTTTCTTTATTTATTTTCATTTCATTTCATTTCATTTCATTTCATTTCATTTCATTTCATTTCATTTCATTTCATTTCATTTCATTTCATTTCATTTCATTTCATTTCATTTCATTTCATTTCATTTCATTTCATTTCATTTATTTTTTATTTTATTTTTATTTTATTTTTTATTTTTTATTTTTTATTTTTTATTTTTTATTTTTTATTTTTTATTTTTTATTTTTATTTTTATTTTTATTTTTATTTTTATTTTTTCTCCATTCTTTTGTTTGTCCCAAGAATTGTCCTATTCCGAGCAACGAAGGCAATGGTACGGCTACAGCCACATTGGTGAACAGCATTAGGGCAATTATATAAGTTCACATTATGGTTTCAAGGGAGAAGCAAATCGTTGTCGAGTGCGAAGGGGATTGCGCGTGTTGTTGAAACCCGATTAGGAAGTGAGGATTCCAGCGCTGGCACCGGTTCCGCAACCCGGCTATGCCATTGATGTCATGGGTAAAAAGCCACGTACTGGCATTTTGATGATTGCAACTAGCCGCCAAAGTAAATAGTAACACCGTTTCTCACGAGAGCAGCATTGTCGGGAACAGAGAGCAAACAAAGTCGGGAATACAACACTCAAATGACGTCAAGACAGCGTCAGGGACGATCACAACATGCCCAAATATGGCGTAAGCAGTCAAACTCCGGCCTTGTTCCCGGAGCCAAGCCACCAAACGACATCATCCTTACGCCAAACGGGTTACTGTGCCTGAAGCGTAATCCTCCTTTTACTGTCTCCGTTATCCTTTTCGTAAATATCACGAGGCTAGACTCCTTTTCTCATTCTATTCTTGCGCGTCCCTGGCAAACACACGTCTTTTTCATGAACACCTCTGGGTGCTAGCACCTCTGCACCTCTCACAACCGTCACGGCCTTTCCACTCCTCCCGCGCAAGACAACTTATCAAAGGGCAAATTCTACTCTCAACCAAAGGTCGCTCAGAGCCTGAATCACCTCCGTAACACATCGATCGCAAAAACCAACCATGAACGGCGTTAACAACGCGGTCGCGCAGGCCGCGTTCAGTGAGAGGAAATGGGTATGGGTGGAGGACAAAGAGGAAGGTTTTGTCAAAGGCTATATTACGAACGAGGACAAACAGGGTGAGGTTGTCGAGGTATTTTTGGATAACGGACAGGTATGTGTCATTAAAGTTGGACAGGGTTGCGCGTAAAAGTTTAGATGTAAGGCCTACGTATGCATAGGGGCTTTTATAGGATGGGGTGTTAAAATGGGGGGAGGGAATGGTAAAACGACGATAGTGGATACTCGCTGTTGATCTACCGCTTCTGACTTACTCTACTCACCACCATCTCCTTCCCATATTAACATAGACCCGAACTGTCACAAGCAACGAGGTGCAAAAGGTGAACCCGCCAAAATTTGATGGCGTGGACGATATGGCCGATCTCACCTTCCTCAACGAGGCCTCGGTCGTTCACAACCTGAGGCTCCGATACCACTCAAACCTGATATATGTAAGTAACAGGACGATGGGCAGCACTTCGTGATCGAAATTGTCCGTATTTCACAGAGGATATTCAACCACATTCTCGTAACCCCACTATACAGACCTACTCGGGCCTCTTCCTTGTTGCCGTCAATCCCTACCGCAACCTCAACATCTATACCAACACCGTCATCGAGCAGTACCGCAACCGGAAGCGTGGTGAGGCACCGCCACACATCTATGCTGTTGCGGATCAGGCCTACCACGATATGCTCCAAGATCGCGAAAACCAGTCCATTCTTATCACGTAGGCTTTTTCTTTCTTTCTTTCTTTCTTTGCTCCTCATTTTACGTTTGAAAATCGCAGGCCGATTAATCGTTATACATTGACTACCAGCGGCGAGTCCGGCGCCGGCAAGACCGAAAATACTAAAAAGGTGATACAGTACCTGGCGTCGGTCGCGAGTGACCGCAAGTCGAGGGGCGAGCTGGAGGAGCAGATCCTGCAAGCGAACCCTATCCTCGAAGCGTTCGGTAATGCGCAGACCATTAGAAACAACAACTCTTCGAGATTCGTGAGTTTTTTGTTTTTGTTTTGCCTCGTTGACGTTTTTTTTTTTTTTTTTTTTTTTTTTTTTTTTCATGTACGAAAATGCTTAAAACTAAATGAAAATTCATAAATCACCGCCGACGCACAGGGTAAATTCATTCGAATCGAGTTCAACGCGGCGGGCCAGATCGCCGGTGGTAACATCGAGTGGTACCTACTCGAAAAGTCACGTGTCGCATATCAGTCGCCGCATGAACGTAGCTACCACGTCTTTTACCAGCTCGTCAACGGAGGGGATGCGGAATTACAGAGTACGTACTTATTTATAGTTTAGGAACAGGATATGTAGTTTTGGTATGATTTAGGCGTGTTGAAAATTTGGTGCTTAGGCGGAAATTGCGAGTTTTTTTTTGAAGTAATTAGGAGCGGGTGAATGGGAATATGTTTTATTGGCAGTTTTTCTGATGAACCTTGGGGAATAATTTAGGGGAACTACTACTAGATGGAACGACATTAGACGACTATGGGTTCACAAAAAAGTCGAATAAATATATTGACGGTGTGGATGATGCTGCGGATTATCGGGAACTCAGGGTGCGTTATTTATTTATTTATTTTATTTATATATATTATTAATATTTGCCTTTGTCACAGTTGGTTTTTTGTATTAATTAATCACTTTCATCAACCCTTACCCAGAATGCTATGACAACCATGCGCTTCACCTCAAAAGAGCAGCACGATCTCTTCCGAATCGTCAGCACGGTTCTCCACTTAGGCAATCTTACCGTGATCGCCGACCGTGATGACCAAGCACGACTTCCCGACACGTCAGTAGCCGAGCGGATATGCCACCTATTGGGCATTCCTGTCGCCGACTTTGAGCGCGCTTTGCTGCGGCCACGTATCAAGGCTGGTCGCGACTGGGTACCTCAGGCGCGAAATCGTGAGCAGGTTCTGTATAGCGTCGAAGCACTGGCCAAGGCGCTGTATGAGAGGAGTTTTGGTAAATTAGTGGAAAGAATCAACGCCACGATCGATCGGCGGAGGGGTGCAAGTGGAGGGTTTATTGGCGTGTTGGATATCGCTGGTTTCGAAATCTTTGAAGTAGGTGTTACGTGAATGGTGGGAAGGCAGTGGGGTGGATCAACTCTAGTAAAATAATTTTGAAGGATTTGACTTCTGGGGCTAAGTGGAACTAATGAAACTTGTATTGATTCAGGTCAACAGCTTTGAGCAGCTCTGCATCAACTACACCAACGAGAAACTGCAGCAGTTCTTCAACCATCGTATGTTCAATCTCGAGCAAGAAGAGTACCGCCGTGAAAACATTGAGTGGAAGCAGATAGATTTTGGACTCGATCTCCAGCCAACAATCGACTTGATTGAAAAGACGAATGTGAGTTTTTTTAATCAAGTCGATTGTTGGCTGGAGATCGAGTCCAAAATC
>RBNK01002306.1:0-11454 GCA_003990785.1 Endogone sp. FLAS-F59071 | reverse complement strand
AGATGTCCGGGAACCCGAGCTCGCGGAGGCATTGCTCGCGCAGGTTGAGTAAGCTGCGCACGGTGAGTGCACCGTACATATTGGGCGACGAGCGAAGCCAAGTTAGATGGCCTTTGAATAGGGTCGAAAACTGTGCCAGGCGGCTTCGGATTTTCTCCTCTTCGTCGAGCGTCTCCTTGGTTTTGTTCGCCGGGGCGGTCAAGAGAACTGTCTCATCAGCATCTTCCACCTGGCCTCCACCCTTCTCCCTCACGGCCTCACCCTCCCACTGCGCGGCCATCTCAACAAGGTGGTCCATTCCGCTCTCGAGAATGTCAATCCAGTACCGCTGCGCCTGGGGCTCGACCAGTTCGAATGTATCCGGCATGTAGACGCTGTCGTCCAGGAGTGGGAACGAGGTGAGACGGTTCGTGCGTTCGAGGACGCCAGTGGCAATGTGGGACTCGCCCGAAATTTTTTGCGACAGGGTAAAATTCTCAGAAAAGGAGAAGCTGTGGCGCTCGCGTTTGATGGGATGGTGTTTAAGGAAGGCGCCGACGGCACCGAGGTGACCTTCGTGGCGCAGGAACAGGGCCTTCATTTGACCTTTTGACCAGAACCCAATGGCATAAGAGAGGGTGTTCATCGTGATTGGGTGACCTGTGCAACAAATTTGGAATCAACAAATGTTTGAGGTGACTTGTTTAAGACGAGTGGTTTGAATACTGACATTCAAAGACAATCAGCGCCACGTGTTCATCATGTATACATTTACGTACCTCGAATAAAACATCCACCAAAATAGATCCTCTTCAAACCGTGCTTTTCAGCATTCAAGTACGCAATCTGACCAATGTTGTTACTATTACCAAGGGAAGAAAAAAAAAAAAAAAAAAAAAAAAAAAAAAAAGTCGGTAAATCAGACGGATGCAATAACCGTTATCGAGACTCTGGCAGCCTTCTTCACCGCCACCCGCACCCTTGACACACCAACCACACACGGTCCGTCCTTGCCCCTTACCTGACCATATACAGCAAACTTCGGCTGATATCCTCGTTCTTGAACGCACCCTGCTCGCGCTTCACGTTGCGCTTGAACACCTTGCCAAAGCTCGATGCGATAGTGCTCGACTTGAGGCCTATCCTCGAGTAGTCCGTGCCGTAAATGTCGCCGACCAGCATGTCGACATTGCGGTTGTCGCCGTTCTGGGAGGCGTCGAGCATCTCTGTAATGGAGGAACAAGATTGAGTGTGTATGCATGCGTGCATGCATGCATACTAACTAGCTCGAGCCCGGATAAAGAAAAAGATAGATCCTTTTGGAAAAGTTATTGCGTACCATCAAAGGTCTGTGCACCCGTTAGCAAGGAGAGCAGACCCCACAGAGTGCCGCCTCCAAGCTGTCATTGTGAGTTCCGCCCAACAAAAGAAAGGTCATTTTATAGTGAATACCAAAATCATAAATTATCTTTTTTTTTTTTTTTTTTTTTAAAAAAAAAAAAAAAAAAAAAATTATATATGGAGATAAAAAAAAAAAAAAAAAAAAAAATTTCATACTAGAAACAACCACTAAATGACATACACCAACTCACCGTCACGTCATTCACAGCAGGGAACGAATTTGCCGCCAAAATGACTTCGGCGCCCTTGCAAAGTAGATACCTTGCAAATGGCAATACACCCAGTACGATATCCGCCCCCGAGTTATCAACAAAAAAGACCACCTTCCTATATCTATGCTCGGACGACACCACCCGATCCAGGAACGCGTCGAGAGTATTGAACTGGCTCGACTCTGGCAACCGCACACGGTTCTTGGCTTCTTCGAAATTAAGCAGCCCCGACTTGAGCAACTTGAGGATCTGGTTAGACCCCCAGTCGAACATGTTCCCAGCCAAAATATTTTCAATCAGCAACTTTACGCGTCCCCGCTCATCCTTTATGGCGTCGACAAAGGCGAGCATGCCGCGCAGGCCGCGTAAGGCGGCCTGATTCTCCACGCGCTTAACCTTCCAGAAGATGTCCGGGAACCCGAGCTCGCGGAGGCATTGCTCGCGCAGGTTGAGTAAGCTGCGCACGGTGAGTGCACCGTACATATTGGGCGACGAGCGAAGCCAAGTTAGATGGCCTTTGAATAGGGTCGAGGCGGCTTCCTCTTCATCGAGCGTCTCCTTGGTTTTGTTCGCCGGGGCGGTCAAGAGAACTGTCTCATCAGAATCTTCCACTTTGACCTTTTGATCAGAACCCAAGATAATATTGCTATGAAGACTATTGCTACAGAAACTCATCGCCACAGAGCCATCGTTGCCAAAACCATTGCCGCGGAAACCATCGTCGCAAAAACCGAACATCAAAAAAAGAAACTGACCATCACACAGAGACTATCACCACAGAGACGCTACGGAAACTATTGCCACTGGAACCCCCTCTCCAAAAAAAAAAAAAAAAAAAAAAAACTGACATTTATCTATCATGTGACATTAAATCATGTGCGTCGAAATTAAAAAAATTGGTCTCCTTCAATAATAATTACTACATATTTAATTAGTTTAGACGTGTGCGAGCGTACGTCCGTCCATTCGCGTAATGTCATACGTTTAGAAATTGAAAAACGCGAATAACGAGAATAAAGTCACGTTCTACCTTCAAACGTTTAAAAATGGAAACGAATACCATTACCTTAGAACGTCATGCTCGAGATAGTGCACGTCACGATAAAAAAGGGCAACTATGACGGCCGCAGATCGAGGCTGCTCGCAAACGCCGACGGAGAGGCTGCTCGCATGCGCCGACTGCAAATAATAATATCTGAGAACGAGAGCAGCGGTTGGAGAGATTGCAAGTTGTTTCAGAATAAAGAATGAAATTCTCGTGTTTTTGGTATATAATTATATATAATTATATATATATATTTTTGAGGAGTATTTCATTCATTTCGAGTCTCTGAGTGTGCAAGCGAGGGCCTTTTCAACGGTCCCCGTTTCCCAAAGTGTGCCTCTCCAGGCTTGGCTTAACGATTGACGGCATTGATATAGCAGCAATATGATCCGTCTTCTTCATGTTTCAGCTTCACTCTAGAGGAATGTATATATGCACATTGTTAACTCTCGATATGTATACACCGCTCTCTGGATTATTAATAGCCCTAACCCTAGACGTTGTTTGGAGACTCTGTAAAATTGAGGTTTGCGTTTGCCAGTATATGACATGGGGTTAGGTATGATGAAATTTCCCAGTCACGAGATGCGTATATAGCCAGACAATGTTCGTTGTAATGTTTTTTATTTTCCGAAATCTACTCAAAGGAATTGACTACGCGCCATGCCACCCAAACGATTAGCCATCCACATGCCGGACGGTGACGAAATAGACGACATACACGTTTTTGTGAGTATTTCGGCGCGTCATATAACGTGTCAACGCGAGAAATCTGCAAGGAAAAGCGCAGCTGCGAAGCGGAACCCATTGTTAACCCCCTATAAGCCCACTGCAACACCTTGCTAAATCCCCCCAAACTCCTTGCCGTTACAGCAAAGCCATCTCCTTCGCCTTGGGGCAGCCTATTATCAGGCCGTTTCCACCCTCATTAAACGCACCTCCATTCCCGCTTTTCTTGCCTTCGCCTCCGAGCATGATGGCGAGGTGTTTTCCTCCGTTAGCGAGACGCTCGAGAGCGTGCGTTACATGGAGAGGACATTCCTGGACGAGCTTGTCAAACAGCACATGAAGTTACGAAATGGTAATGGCAGGGCAGGCAAAGGGTTAAAAAGGAGACGAGAAATCTCTGAAATATCAGAGGATTCACGGCGGCAGGAAGAGGGGCACAAGGAAAATAATAAAGTATCGGAGGATGAATTAGATAGTTATCTGGCGGATGGAAATGGTGGGCGAAAAAAGCCGAGGTACTTTTGGAGGCCGCAGGACGAGGCGGCGATGAGGAACATATTGCGCATGACGTCGGATTGGGAAGCGGTCATCAACCACTTTACGGGGAGATATAGCAGGTGAGTCCCTCTATATCTACCCATACATATAAATACATATGGTGGATACAAAATGCGGAGAGTTCTGTCTGGATTCATTGCAATAAAGAGAATAAATGGAAAGGTGCGATGGGGGAAATTGAAGTATTACGGGCCTTATTTTCAGTGGCACACCAGGAGGTTCTGCAATAGTACGATACACTCAACTTTCTACGTAACATACAAACGCTTATTAATACCCTACTTTAAATCTGCACAGAGGCTTCATCCTCAAAAAGGGCCGCCGACTAGGCCTCCGTCTCAAAGGCATCGACTACATCTCGAGAACGAACAACCGAAGCATTGCACCTAGCGCCATCAACCACAATCAGCCGGAGCTGTCTGGTGGTATCTCTCGGTCAGCATCCGCTGTAAGCTCGACACCGCAACCCATGGTCAATAGTGACGGATCACAGCTCCGGGAGGATGATAACGACGACAATGAAAACGAGGGGATACCGCTACATCACCAGCCCATCTTTATTGCAAACTCGTCGAAGCGGCGGCGCACGAAGCTGTGCGATATATCACCGATGCCATCGCCCCCCAGGCGGAGGGGGGTGATAAATGCATGGAGGGCTGGAGTGGGATCCAAAGAGCGGGCAAATGAGCGGGAAGAGGGGAGAGAGGCGAAATTGACGGTGGGTGAAGAATTTGAGGACGTTTTGGTGACGGATGAAAAGGGTCGGCAGGACGATGAAACGCAGGAGCCTGAAAGAGATATATCGGATGCTGTGACACACCAGATACCTGAATGGAACCAGAACAAGAAAACGCAGCCGATAGTCGCAGACGGAGAGGCACAGCGGCTGGCTGGGGAGAAAGAAGCTGGGAAGAAAAAAGTTGAGGAGGAAGAGGCTGGAGAGAAAGAGGCTGATGAAGAGAAACAACTGGAGTTTTCGGAGGAGAGAAGCGAGATCGATAAGACGCAACTGCTGCTCAATTTGGAACCCACAAGGATCGAAAGCGGCGCTAATGTAAGGAGTTCAGATGAAGAAGAAAGCAGTGAGCTTGAAGAGCAGGTGGTGGCCGAACGCAGCGAGAGTGAGAAAAGGGAGGACGAAAGCGAAGACGAGAGCGAAGAGGAAAGTGAAGACGAGAGCGAAGACGAGAGCGGAGACGAGAGCGAAGACGAGAGCGAAGACGAAAGCGAGGATGAGAGCGAAGATAAGAGCGAAGACAAGAGCGAGCACGGGGTTATGCAGAAGCCGCGAGCCACGAGTGGGATGACAAGCGAAGGGGTGGGGAAAGACGGCGACGATGACGACGACGGGATAGAGATAGATGGCGGAAATACGACGAATGTTGAAGCGGAGAGGAAGAAGATACGAAGAAATAAAGAAGAGAGCAGCGAAGATAGGGGGAATAGCAGTAGTGATGAGAGTACAAGCAGCGATAGCGAGCCGAACGTTCGCGAGGAAGACGAAGAGAGCAGCAGCGGAAGCGGGAGCGGTAATGACCGTAACGAACTTTTGAATCATACGCAGGAGATGGGCATGGGGAGGTATCCTAGCGATCGGTTGAGGGATGAAAAGACAAACGATAACCACCCTATGGTGACTCGAAACAACACTTTACAAGCGGCGTCAGACGCGAACAAGAGTGGCAAAATATGGGAGGAGTACCAACTCGACGAAACGTCCGATGAAACATCCGAAGAAGAGACATTGAATGTGGGAACACCGACGCCGCCCGAACCGAAGACAATATCGAGCATGAAGAGGGTGAACGGCGCGGAGATCAAGTTGAATGATGAGGATAGGCCCATGAGGATACTGACGCCGAGGAAGCCGGGTAATAGGAGGGGCGGTGCGAAAGCATTGCCAGTCGCGAGGAAATCCAGTCAACGGCGGACGAAATCTAAGACGAAATAGGCGTGAAGGACACTGAGAAGATAGAGAGTCGGTTGATAAATGATTCCTCGAGCAGTGACGTCTTTGATAATAATAATACGAATGGGGAAGACGGAGAAGACGGAGAAGAGCAATGACGAGTTATCACAAGAACAAGATTGGAGTGAATGTATAGCAATATCAATTAGTTCCAGTTTGTGATACATTAACAAGGTTATTATATTGGTTGGGATCAGACTTTTGCGTCAAAGCGACTTTGGTCATTCTGCATTCTGTGATTTTTGTATCCAAATGTGTATTACCTAACTCTAATCATCAAATATAGTTTACTTCTCTTAAATATTTTAAGTGGGGTCGGAAACACAGCGATGACGGGTGCGACAATCGTGAATTGATTGCGAAGTTATATAAATACAACAAATAAAAAAAGGGCCACGCGAGAAGTTCAAGTCTGTGGACTTGTTACGACGGCTTTACACAATAGGTGAGTACTTCAACGGAAGCTGCAAATTACAATATGAGAGATCGAGTTTGCTATAATGCATCAACCTCAAAGCTTCTGCTTGACGAGGATCTTGAGCTGCGACCACCAGGCAGGCGGAATCGATGTCAACTTCATCAAAGTAGTAATATATGTCTCCACATTCACTCCTTTCCCCTTGTAGCTCCAATAGTTGTTGGAGAGGACATAGGTCACAGGTTGGACGTACTCGCGACATGCAGTTCTTTTTCGTGTCGTCTCTGACAAGATCGAAATCGCCATTTGATGATAACACATTTGTTGTAGGCTTCGCACGCCTTGTTGGTACAGATGCCTGAGTCCAATGGGGAAGACAGGTTAAGCAGCTGGGAAAGAAAAGAAAATTGCATCGTAGTGACTCAACCAAATCTAACCTTCAAGGGTAGGTGTGTAAATTCTCATAGAGGGAAACTACAATAGTTGAAGTGCTACTATTTGCCATGCCTTCCTCGAATTTCCACTCGGGATTTGCTGGACCAATTATCGTAGTGCTGTTTCCTCGGAAGGTATAATTATTGTACATATCTTTGTACATCTCTGTAAATTATGCACAGTAGAAAAATCGCAATCTGTCTTAAAATTCATGCTCACCTTGGTTAGCTAAACGGTATCCATCATAAACTTTTTACACCCCACCAATTTTCATAGATATTGTAATCAAAAGGCACGCTCCACTTCACAGCAAGCATAGCATCCCTGCCCCCAAATCAACGCCTCGCCTCCTTTGATTTCATACGGCAAGATGAAATCGCTGGCACCAGATTCCGGGTTTCAAAGATAACTACGGAGGGATTTTTGATTGCAATGACTACTTTGCGGTCAGCATTTCCCAAACCCTAAATATTTATATAGTGAGTTTAAACAGTTGCAAGGATTTACAA
This sequence comes from Endogone sp. FLAS-F59071, assembly GCA_003990785.1. Classification (NCBI taxonomy): domain Eukaryota; kingdom Fungi; phylum Mucoromycota; class Endogonomycetes; order Endogonales; family Endogonaceae; genus Endogone; species Endogone sp. FLAS-F59071. Next base: position 4,199 of record RBNK01002306.1, on the reverse strand, counting down.
AAATGTACTAACAGTTAGAAAGCTTGCGACTCCCGAAGTCACACTTTCAATCGCAACAACTTGCGTCATATTTGCATGCACGGAGAAAGAATAATTTTCTCAAATGTAAAGCATGGAGCGTTTAAATATTACGAGTGACGAGTTTATATTGTCACACCCAGCCTAACTATGACAAAATTCGCCATAACGAGTGTGACGCATTTCAAAAAAAAAAAAAGATTAAAATATATTCATTCCTGTCTATACTATTTACTATACTAAATCCACTACACTTTGGTTTTCCCTACTCACTATACTAGACTTAATTTATTTTCCATTCTCTTCCAATGTCCAAAACCTGTCACGCGCTTATCTTTGGCAGTTGTAATGCCAATGTTCTTTGCAATCTCCTTAACAGCAATGGCGATAGTAGGCAGTATACGGTTTGATAGCCTCTTGTTCAGCTAATGTTTTAACAGCCTGTGAACGCTTTAGTCTATCACTGTCCTCCAAGGAATGAGAGTGGCCATGTATGTTTGACAGTCGTTTGATTCAAATTGTAGAGGTTTCAAAGACATGTGTAATCTTGATTTTAATAGAACACATTGCAAGGGTTTGTCTTTCTGCGCTTTTCACTTAGGATTACCTTCTTCTTTTCGAGTACTTGATGTGGGCAGGCAGCTGTCTCCATTAGCAAGTGTTTTGAGCTAAACCGCGTCCAAACATTAGAAATGAGTGGCTACCACTCGTCTTCGAATTCCTTTACAGGAAGCTCTAAAATACTATCGAAGTTGAAGAGCTGAACATGTTTTTCTTCAGGTGTTATAAAGGTTCATGATGTTAATATCGCAATGTTGGGGTCGTGTGCAGGGTTGCTGTTGCGTGCAGTGTGTTGGTGCAGTGTTGAGATCGCGTGCAGTGTTGGGTCGTGCGTAAGTTGAGGTCGCGGGTCGCGTGCGGCTGGGGAGTCGTGTGCAGTATTGAGTCGTGTATATAATGTTGACGTAGCGGAGCTACCAATTATGAGACCAATCAATTGGAAATTGATAATACAACTATGTCAATTCGAACACAATGTATATTTCACTACTCATAACTCTCTATTCTGAACTGAAGTGTTTGTTATGTTCCAGAGATGCGCCTTAACATATACAACCCTTAACATATACGTGGGAGTAGTAAAATTTGTCGACGAATCACACAAAAAAAAAAAAAAAATCAACCTATCATAGTCAAGCGCGATAATCTTGGCGGAGCGAAATCCTATCTCAGTTCTCCACCATTGGGTAAATTGTTGACCATCGAGGGTTCACCAACAATCAACAGGGTGTAGATATAGGTAGAGCAAAACAGGATAAAGCATTCATGCATTCATTTATTGTCCTTTTCTTTAAAAATATTACATTAATAACCATCGATAACTTATTCGAGTCACTCACATGCAAAAATCAACGAGGTAATGGTCAACAAGAGCACATGGCAATGGCAATGGGTGTATAGGTTGGCAACAGCTATCGCAACGGCAACGGCAATGGTAGTGGCAAATAGCAACAGTAATATCGGAAAATTGGCCCAGTACATAGATAATAAACAAATCAAGATCAAGCGAGACAATTATGATATTTGTTGCCTACCAAATTTTGATTTTGATTTTGATTTTGATTTTTTTTTTTTTCGAATTGGGCTCCTAACATGAATCGATACTTTTATTTTGCCTTGAACGTTGGGAGGTCGGAGCTGTTTTTGACCTTCCGTCAGGAATGTTCGAATGTTCGTAGTATATTCGTAAGATGTTCTTAAGTTATTAGTTCGTAGCCTTGACTAGCATTTGTAGTCTTTGACAAGCAGTTTTGTTCGTTAGCCGTTCGTGTCATCTAAGTTGCATTTTTGTTCGCAGAAGGAAAAAAAAAAAAAACCATCATTACGAACAAAAAGAATTTTTTCCTGATGTATCGTAGGTCCCGGTGGACAGTGTCTTGGTCGACCGACTGTTAAGATTACTTGAATCCCTTGCTCACTTGTTTATATTTACCAGCAATGCCAATTCTAAACTAAAATGTATATGTTTATTTTTTACGCAGTCGACCGCAGTAATGTTTAGTTTGGATTTCCATCTTGCTATATATACACAGTAGACAAATAATTAATGACGTGCTCACGTGCTCATATCGTGACGGGTGGCTTTTAGGCTTTTAGTCGACACACTTCACGTTTTTACGTTTCTTCGACACCCCGAGCATTTTCCCCTCAGCAAACCGCCTTATTTGCATCCAAAAATGTGCGATCAATTAGGCAGTGGCTTCAGCCTGAAAGATGATATCGCGTCCATCCAGACCGACCCAGCCTTTCATGATGTGATCATCGTGTGTTCCGACGGCGTCGAGATTAGCGCCTGCCGTACCATCCTGGCCTCGCGATCCCCCTTTTTCAAGGCCATGTTCCACGGCAATATGCAAGAGGCCACCTCGAACAAGGTTACCCTTCACGACATCAAATCCACCGCTCTGCACGCTGTCCTTCGATTTATTCACACCGACGACATCGACTCAACGGCCATCTCTGTGGCGATTGACGTGTACCGCGCTGCCCACTTTCTCCTCCTTCCTAAGCTTATGAAATTAATACTGGAGCGGGCTCATAACATTGATAACCTTGAAGTTGCAGCATCACTTCTCAACGAGGCCGTCGTATCCCTACCCTGGAGTGAGAGCACTAAAGGCCTTTACGAAGTTCTTCTTGAGCCTTTCTGCACTCGTTCACTCGCCATCGGTGACTTGAACGAGCTTTCCGAGAATTCTTTGGAGCTGCTCCTTATGATATCGACTGAAATCGCCGAATTCAACACTTCCGAGTACGACTTGTTGCTAAACATTGTCGAGTGGGCCTGGAAACGCAGTGCAACTGCGCAGTCAACTGATGAACGCCGCGCAATTTTCGACACCATCAACCTTATGCCTGCAACACCCAGCGCTAGAATCCTGCTTAGAAATGATCCTTCGCACACACTCCTGCTGAAGATGATGCAGCACGTCGATCTCTCTCTCATTTGTCCCCATCGGCTCAAGAGTCTGACGGAGGCTGTCGATGTGCTCACCGAGACATCACCGCAATATTTGGCATTTCGCCACTATGCTTGCAAAAACACCAAATGCTCTGCGGGTCACCCATCTGAGCTCCGTGGGACGACAAGGTCACCGACAACAGAGTTCCAATGGGATCGGTCGAAGCTTGGAAATAGTCTTGTTCTCTCGGAGGAGGATGCTGTTGTAGTGTATCATGGAGGAACTGCAAATGGAGTAGCATCAGTGCGGACCTCAACTCCATGTGTAGCGGGTTTTGGTGGCCTTTGTGAATGGGATATTGTTATTGAGTCGATAGGTTCTCTCTATGGCAATAATCTAGTCATCTCTGGTCTGGTTCCAGGGTCTTTTAAAGGAGGCTGGGTAACAGACGAATGGGGATTGGAGGTCTATGGAGGGCCGCTCAAAGCATGTATAAAGGGATCTGCAACTACTGATTTCCAGCGCGAAATTCAAAAGGGCGATGTCATAACCTTCCATCTCAAATTATACAACGGTACCTGTGCGATGTCGATCAATGGACACAACTATGGAACTATCTGGAATAATCTACCTCGCGACGTTAAATTGTATCCTGCTGTAACTTTGTCATCGGGGGCCAAATATCGAATTCGACCTCATGTTAGATCGTAGTGCAGACAATACCCATTCTTTCAGGATAGTTTTTTTTTTTTTTTTTTTAAAAAAAAATGAAATATTCAAATTTTGTCTATTCTAACTTTAGTGCTAAGTGGTAGTATAACCTATGTGGCCCTGCGATTCATCTTATCCAGTAATTTATAGCCAAATCGATTCTCTAGTAAATAAATATGCACAGGTCAGCGAATTACCCACATTCAAAACAGTCACACACTGATTTCCGACATACTTTCGAGATCCAGCTGGGTAAGGGTCGTGTTCTGCTTCAGAGACTCGCCCAGAGCGCGGGCACCCTCAGCGCCGATTTGATTCCCTAGTAAATATGCACAGGTCAGCTGGATCGAATCACCAACATTCAAAACACTCACACACTGATTTCCGACATACCTCCGAGATCCAGCTGGGTAAGGGTCGTGTTCTGCTTCAGAGACTCGCCCAGAGCGCGGGCACCCTCAGCGCCGATTTGATTCCCTAGTAAATATGCACAGGTCAGCTGGATCG
>RBNK01002305.1:0-11455 GCA_003990785.1 Endogone sp. FLAS-F59071 | reverse complement strand
CATTTCTCCGCATGAATCTACACACTGCCTAGCATGAATCTTTGCATGAATCTACACACCGCCTAGTGTGAATCTACCTATACACTACCTTGCATGAATCTACACATCTGCAAACTAATTCATGCCTTTTTCTTTTTCTTTCTTTCTTTCTCTTTTTTTTTTTTTTTTTTTTTTTTTTTTTTTTTTTTTTTTTTTTTTTTTTTTTGGTACATTGATCTTACATGTAAAGCCTTCTTTATTTACATGTTTGTTTCCTTTCCTTTCCTTTTTTTTCCCTTTTTTTTCTTTATTTTATTTTATTTTATTTATTTTTGGTAAGTAGATCATATGCAGTGCCTCTGGTGTGAATTTACACACTGTCTTGTGTTGTAACTTTTTTTTTTTTTTTTTTTTTTTTTCCTTTTTTTTTTTTTTTTTTTTTTTTTTCCTCCCTTTCTTTGTCCATTTTTCTCTTTCTCTCCTCTCTTTTTTGCATTCATGTGAAGAAATAATGATGCACCATTGCGACGGGCATATTGGCGGAAATTACAAATTTTTACCAGCCAGTCATGAAGGTTTGCATCAAAAGAGAGGTCAGGTGAATGGTGACATGGTGAATGGAAGCTTATTTGTGACTGTCTTCACAAATCGCTTAGTGGCTTTGTAAGCACGAATTTCTCGGCCCTTCCTCCTCCCAGCACTCATTAATAAACTCGCCTCCTCCTCACCAACGCACATCCTATTTACTCAACAATGACAACACCAAATAGCCTGCCGCTCTCCCCTTTCACCACAATCCCGCACGAGCTGGTCATTGACATCTTCTCACACCTCGACATAGTCTCCGTCTTTAGCTTCCTCGACTCGTCGCGATTCCATCGCCGTCTGCTGCTGTCGTTGCGCCCAGTGTGGACGACAATCGTGCTCGATCCGGAAGTGAAAATGAAGGTGGAGGAAATTTACTCGACACTTCGGAGGCTCAAATATGAGAACGGACTGAGGGAGGTCGTCGAGCGGGTAGGTTGAGTTTTTGTTCAACCTTTTTTTTTTAAGCCCTTCAAAATACAAAGAAAGTTCATATTTTGATTAAATACAATAGGTCATTATGGATGGGGTAGACGACCACTTCAGCCCCGATCCGGTCGTCATGATCTACAAGTTTCCCAACTTGCGCTACCTCTCTGCAACGTCGCGCCGCCGCACCACAAGTCTCATGGCACTGACCCAGATGCTGCGCGACACTCTCGAAGGGGGCTCTATCCCGGCCGGATCTCTGGCGCTGCGTGTGCTGCGCATCCACCATGATTACATGGACAACAAGGAGAGGGTCGAGCCGCTGGCTGCCGTGCTGGCGAAGCTGGCAGGGGAGAGGATCGAGCTGGACATACGCGAGTGCGCACACAAAGGATGTAAGACCGTCGTTAAGGTGAAGCCAGCGGTTTGTGGTGGGTGTAGGAAGGAGGAAGGGAGGTGCTGGAAGTGTGTAGACAGGTGTGAAGGGTGTGGGAGAAGAAGGTTCCCGCCGTATGTTAAAAATCAGGATTCGTTGGGGCTGTCGGAGGGTGGGAAAGTGGTGGGAAAGGGAGAAGAGGATATGTATATTTTATTCGAGTAATGGCCACATGGTGTGATATTTAACATTAATATTTAACTTAATCATCATCAAACAAAAACCTTCAAATAATTTGGATGATAGTGTTGGATATTTTCATTACAACTGCAAAAATCGCGAGTGCTATCGTACAGGATGGATTGTGTATGTTGCACTATGAGTGTTGCACTAGATATACGAGATATCAACACATCCATAAGCCTGCACAAATGAACAATACGGGTTACTTTTTTTGGAGTCGTGACGCGTATGTGTGGCTTAGCATCCGTCTTCTTTTTTGAGCTTATTTTCTCTTCTCTACCCCCACCATGCAATGGCGTGCCATCATCGTCCTCCTCGTCGGCTTCTCCTTCATTTACGCCATCAGTCTCCTCCAAGACAACCCCTATCCCCAGCCTCGTCTCGTTCGCGCTACCAGTGACTCCCGGCCGCTGTTCACGCGTAGTACCAAGCCCAGCGAGTTCTTCTTGTCCATCGTTGGAGACCACCTATACCTGACCGCGACGTGGTTTGAGGTTGGAGTGGCAAAGCGTGGCGGGACGCAGATCAAGGCGGGAGCTAAGGGTGAGTGTAAATGCTGGCCATTTGCGCGTAGACGCTGGCCGTTTGCGCGCAAAAGCAAATTGTCCAATTTCAGTTGACGTCCTGGGTGTTGTAAATTTGACCAAGTCGTTTCCCGAACTTTGCATAGGTTATGTCCGTCAGTTCCGTCGCCCGTTTGCGCCGCTTATCACAGCCGACCAAGGCATCCTCGACGACAATAGTATGTTTTTTAGCACTTTTATTTTGCTTAGCCTCTTTTTTTTTTCTATTTCATCTACTGATCCCTTCCGCAACTACCTTCCTCACAGTCTGGGAGGATATGTTTGCTCACAACCTCGATGGCCCCATCTCACGCACAACGTCCAGCCCGAGCGGCGATCCGGCGCATCAGCTGAGTGACGCCTACTTAACCCTGGTATACCACGTCATCAATGGTGAAGAGGTGACACATATGGCCAGAGTGTATTTTGTGCCGAAGGGAGCGGAGGATACAGCGAATGCAGGTGAGAGTTGAGATTGCATTTAAGGAGTCTTTGAATCTGGGAGATCCAGTCCGAGGAAATGCCACCTTATTTCATCTGGTCTTGCATGCTCAATCAGACGCCGCTTCCGTCTTCCACTACCGCGACTTCATCCTCCCTGGCACAACGTGGATCGACTCGATCGCGTGGTACAACGACTCGGTGATATATTCGAGGGACCCGGATGAGGTACGATTCCGCGCCTTGACATTCAATCCGAAACTGTTCGAGTCACAGTATGACTACGTCGACGCGTTCAAGATGGGCAAGGGCGAACGGGGGGAGGAGCTCCAGAGTAGGTTTGGGTGCAGAGGATAGCGGAACGGGAATGGAGAATGCCGGTGCTGTTGAGTTATAGCCAGGCGATGTCTCTAGATTTCTTGAAAATTCATATTGCATTTGTACCTTGCAATTTTTTTTCACTTCTCAATCAAGATCATCATACTCCCCGAGACACCCAATTCCATCAGGTCAAGTTTTCAAAACTATACTCATCTCGGTTTGTTTTTTATCTGCCTAACTTATTGTCCTTTGTTTCTCACCTTCTCTTTCCTCTATTAATAACCCTATATTTACATACCCTTTTCTTGTTTTCCTTCACCCAGCCCCAACACCCTCCGCGTTGTCTCCGCCGAGATCTTTCAAACCTCTGAAAGGGTCAGCTTCACCATCACGATCGTCGACAACGCGACTATCCCTGTTACTGGAAGTGAGGATAATGATGTGGAACAGCAGACGACAATACCAGGGCAGGGAGTGTGGAGGCAGAGGGAACGAATATCGAAATATGTAAGTTTGGTGAGTCAATAGAATAGAAACGTGGTTATTGCAAAGTTGAAGATAAGGATGTGGGAGAGCAATGTATATGTTTTTAGCGCAAAGAAATCCTTTTTTTAATGATGCACTACTTTTTTTTTTTTTTTTTTTTTTTTTCTCCCTAAACGCAGTATAATCAAGAGTACGAACCAAACGAGTTTATAGGGTTCGTAGACTACCCGTCGCCCTACTTGCGGGAACACACACGCCTGTCAGTACCCAAGTTGATTATTGGTAGGTGAATGTCTGATGTTTTTAAATAATTGCTTCAACAAGTTCATTTAGATGTTGACATCGTTTGTGTGTATTTACTGCTTTCCACCGTTCACCCATTTTACAAATCTCTGCAGCCTCCTCCCTCTCTTCCACCAGTGTTATCATTCCAATCAATTACATGTTTCTCACGCTCGACTACACCACCGACCTCTCCCTCATTAACACCATCGCCACTACGGGTAAACACCTCTACCGTGACGATTCTCCAGGCAAGGATCCCACTGGCGACGACTTGCCGGGTCCTGCTCTGCCGGAACTGTACCTTTGTTCAGAACAGCTTCCTATGGTAGAGGGGAATGATGTTCAGATCACCGGAGTCGAACTAAACGCTGAGGGAAGCATTGCTACGCTGAGGACACAGGTGCGTCGTGCGGCCGGCGTGTTTATGTTTGCCCTTTTTTCCAAACTTGGATTGCGCCATTTGCAAGATTGCGTTTTTCATATCCGCTTGTGCGACGTTTCCTCTTTATCGTTTTTTTCCCCAGTACAACGACATTGTCATATACAAGCGCGGCTCCGCCGACCCCCTCGATGGCCCGCGCCGCCTACCCTCTGTCTGGGAGTTGCTAGACGAGCAGCTTGACATCGGCGATCCAGTCGACGCGCTAGCCGGAAGCATCCGGCGGCGGATCGAGGCGGGCGATCCATCGGCCCGCACGCTCGAGGCGGTCAAGGCGTTGCAATGGAGACTCAGGATGATGATCAAGGGAGAGTGGGGGGGTGTGATACCGGTAGGGACGATGCGATTCATTTTATTGTTTTTTGTTTTTGTTTTTTGTTTTTTGGCTGGAGAGGAAAAGAAAATGTGGTTGATTCTGTTAGAGTGCGAAGCTTGACTTCAACCTGTTATTATCCCAGAACGTCTTAGCCATGAAATTGTGGAATGCGACGAAACCCGGTGACGCTTTTCCATCGAATTACCTGAGTATGTGCCTTCGTTTATCTCACTTTTATTCATCTCACTCGATTTGTAATGCTGACACGTCAATTTTTTTTTTTTTTTTCTTCTCTTTTTTCTTTTTCCTTTTTCCTTTTTCCTCCTCTCCTGCAACTCGGATGATGTATTTGCTTCGATAATGGTTGTCATGGTTATCAGTCGTCGTGCGCAGTGACGGCAGTGTGGCCTCGTACCTTCTTGAATCGACAGAGCCAAAACTAGCCGTTGGGCTCCTGGGGTTCGTGTTGCGCAAGTGGGAGATGTTTATAGGTGCGTTTCATTTTTGCCTTTCGCGTATGAACCTAGCGTGGACCCTGTCCATCAGTCACCAAAACTGACGTGATTGCCCGGTTTTGTTTTAACCCCGTCTAAATCCAGGAATGATCACCGTAATCGCCATATTCGTATTTAGCGAAGCCCATTATCATCAGACTTAGAGGTAGAATAATGAAACAGTCATTTTCGAGCCGGGGTTGCAGTTCTGGTAAAGCGTCGTGATATAGGAGTGAATGTGTTTTTTTTTTTTTTTTCTGGTTGATAGAACGATATATGTGATCGAGTCTGTAATGTATGAAATTGATTAATATTTTAAAAGTGGTAATGTCTGATTAAGCATTAATATCATCTATTTCTATCAAATTAAAGGATTGGCAGTCACATTGTCCTATGACAAATTCACCGATTGGCTAATTATCATTCCAAATTCGTTTATTGCTAATGTATTGTGACTCCAAGCTGTTGCAATGTTAGCATCGGAAGAGGATGTTCTATTAAGGATGAATTATATCATTTCTGTAGGTCTGTACTTTTATAAGGGTTTGAGCAAATAAACCGCCACGACGATTGTCCAATCTAATATTGGATGACAAAATTTCTTATCTATCGAGAGATGAATAAGTGTGGTTAGTAAATGAAAAAATAAAGTGCTTAAAAATGAATCGACAAAGGCGTCGCGGATTAAATTATTTCCTCATGGACACTTTGTGGATATGGATACACGAATATGTGGCAATACTCGCCAGCAGCTACTAAGAGTACAGGTCGGTGGTTAGTGAAAGCAAATGTGTTCCTACGAAAATAACCCTACAAGGAAGAGTAAAATAGCATAAAGGAAAAAATACAATCGAAATTACATATCAGTGGACTGTTCCAGAAGAATATGAAGGGTGTTGGTCATTAAGTTCGCCAGGAAAGGCCTTGCTAATCTTCCACCAAGACTTTAGGTCCCAGGAGCCATCTGTCTATGGAAACATGGCGAGCCACTTAGTAATATCCTTATCAAGAGTCGTATGTTTATTTGCAAATGACTTGGATGACCAATTTTTGAAGACCCAGTGACCCCTTACAGCTAAGCTTACCACAGCACGGCTCACGCGCGCAACCCAACGAGCTACGTAGATGACCCTATCTCATTAGCTTTCCTCGTGTAAATAGCTGAGCCCCAAAGGAAGACGAGGAAATTCACACGAACGACAGAAGACCGCTCTATATCCGTGCCTACCAACCTAGAAGTCAACCCTGTGCTTGACAACTATAAAGATTTTCAAGACAAGGAGATATGAAGACTACGCAAGGTCGAGGAGTGTCAAAAATCACTGGAAAGACGGTAATATTTAATGTATAAATAAGTCTATAAAGGCTTTGAAAGTACTATATACAATGTCACTGTATTATTTGCCTTGAATAACATGTGCGTATACGTATACTGTGCATACGAATTTCTATATTAATAAATATCAACTAATGGCATTGTCCGATGAAATCGTATAGCCTTCAAACGAAAGAGTCCTATACATGTATACACGAAAAAAAAAAAAAAAAAAAGTCTGTTCGTCTGATCCATAACATCCATATCCAATTCCATTACACGATGCCGCCACTCCCGTCCGGATCCACCTCCCCATCCGTTTCTGCCTCATTCACCTCAGCCTCATCCGCCATCTCGGCCTCCATCTTCCCTCTCTTCAGCTCTCCGTTCACCAGCCACATCTGCCACGTGCCCAACACCATGACTATTATCAGCCCGCGGACGGCTTCCCGCATCGTAAATCTCTGCGATAAGTCTTCAGCCCATCCCATCCCGAATACGAGCGCCATCCCGCCAATGTTGCAGGCGTTGATAAGCCAACCGGCAGTTACTACCTCGCTTAGCGGATAGTAGAGTTCGCCAGCATATTGGAGGATGGCTGGGATAATGGCTGGAGAGAAATGATGGAGAGGAGGCGGGTTAGCGAGAATGAAAACGATCAAATAAATAAATTGCATCCATTGCTTACCAAAGCTACAGATTCCAAATACGAGACTAAATTAATTACAATTAAATAAATAGATCAATGTTATGAATAAGTGTTTTCTCAACAATATATCCATTCAGAAACATATATCAACTTATTTACCTCGATAGCAGAATCACCACATAATTCTCTCTTTCTACAGCAAACTCGAACACAAACAAACTGACCGTCGTGAACAGGTATAACCAACGACATGTGGCCTGATACAGGAAGGTGCGGTCCAAGAACCATCCTGCGAACATAGAGCTCGGGACGCCGGCAAGGAGCATGTAGAAACCGAGCCAACCAACCGGTGTCTGTTCAGATAAAGCATCTTTATTGTTATTTTGGCTGGCGAATTAAATAATAATGTGAAAACATGATTGTAATCATCTCACCTCATCTGGAAACTGGAACGGTGGCATAAGTATCTGCGTCAACAGGGTAGTCAGGGCGGCTTGCGCACCCGTGATAATCCCACAGGCGCTCATCATGAGCAGGAAGGACCAGTTACGCCACACTGATATGGCTGTAAGGGCCGTCTTGTCATCTGCAGCCGGCTCAACTCTGAAAGGATTAGGAAAAAGGGGATAAGGTTAGCGCTGCGCCACAAAGTATACACGTGATGGACGTCATATCCATCCATGCTCACCTCACGCGGACCTTGGGGTCGTATCGAAAGCCAATCCAAACAAGGATCATAATAAAAACGCAGCAGACGAACTAAAACACCGGGATTTAAGTTTAGAATACAGATACGAGGACCTTTCGCGATTCCCGACACAATATGGGCAATAAACATAATAAAGCAGAACCTGAAGAAGTAGCGTATTCGGAATATCCTTCTCGGCAGTCGCCTCTTTGACCATCAGTGGAGTCAGCCCGAACCCAGCAGCAGCGCCGAGCCCGTTGGCAGTGACCGCGATGGCAGTGGCGAAATTGATTTCATCGGCCTCAAACCAGGCGACAGCGAGACGAGGTGGTACGCCGATGATGAAAACTTGAGCTGTATATTACAGACGGGATATTGGATGAGTAAAAAATAAAAATAAAAAAAAAAGTATAGATGGCGAAATCCGATATATAAATTATAGTCAATGGGTTGGGGATAATATTCATACCTAGCGCAGCGACGGTCTGCCCGACAAAGAGCACCGCAAAGCCTGTAAACGACGGCACAGCGCCCAAATATCTCAACCCCGCCCCAAAGGTATTCAACACCGCTCCAATCATGACACCCCTTCTAAGTCCAGTTCCCACAGGCTTATCCCTTGGATCAACAAAGTACTGAAACGAATGGTAAATGAATATTGGGTACACGACCATGTAGACAACGGAGAGCGAGTGGATAGCGTTCGTCCCCGCGACGAGGTCGCCAAAATAGTAGTGCGAGAATATGTAGAGGCAGGGCGCGAATGTGATCCACATGGCGGCGTTGAGGAAGCTGAGGAGCGAGAGGGCCAGGAGGACGAGCCAACGCCAGGGCTGCAGGCGGTGCCGGGAATAGGCAGAGGGAGTCAAGGAGTTCTGCCGCCTCAGGAGCGGAGTGCTCTCATAGATATGAGGCGCGGCGGGCGTGAGGGGCGGAGTGGGGGCTCGTTGCATGATTGACCTTTCGTTTGATGCTAGGCAAGGTGTACTGAGGTGAAGATGATGATGATGGCGAAGATGATGATGATGGTGAGGTAATTTTTAAATTTTGAAAAAGTCACGGGGATCGTCTTGGGGTTCCATTTATTGACACCATCGCTGAGAGTATAATAGCTACAAAAACAAATGATAATAATAAAATAAACAAAAGCCAGAATAATATCGACCAAAAGCAAACTACACAAAACTATATACGACAATATTTAATATCACAAATGGTTCCAAATAGTCTATGTTTTTTCGCCCACATGAATCAAAAAGAATAGCATAGGCGAAATTATTGTCAATTAAAAGGGTAATTTTGCAATAAAACAAGTATGAAGCCTATTGCTTATTGTATATGTTGTGCTTAGACAACAGAGAAAAAAGAAAGAAAAAAAATAAAAGTGGCAATCATAATTAAAGCTCAGCGTGTAAAGTTCGAGGATGCTCAAAAGAGGGTATTGGACTGGTTTCAAAGGCGTCTATAAATACAGAAAGCACTATCTATCCAAAGTAAACCCCACCACCGCGTCTTTCCGCACCTCTCCTTCACAGCCCACTCCCCCTCGTTTACTCCTCAATCAACCCCTGCCCCCTATCCCTCACGTAGGTGATCCTGATCTTGAGCTCCCCTGCTCCCGTCTCCTTTCTCTTTCTCGTCGAGGCTGGCCCCTTCCTCTCTGACGAAGGCACCGCCGGCTGCTCGGCCGGGGCCGCGGCTATACTATCGCGTACACCGCTCGTCCTACTCGAAGCCCTAGACACTCTGCTCCTGACACTTCCTGCCTGGAGCCTGTTCTCGTCGATGTAACTCGATCTCGTGACCTGGGAGATGCCGCTCTCGATAGACGGCGGCGGTAGCAGCAGAGGGTTGAGTGTCTTGCCTGCCATCGTCTCGTTGTTGGACCGGGTGACGCGCTCGGCGATGCTCTCGACCTGCAGCTCGGGCGTTATAACCTGAAGGATGGGCGGCTGCGGCGGTGGACTACGAGTTAGTCCACCGGTAGCGTTCGCGCGAGTAACTTGCTCGACGGCACTGTCTATGAGCCTGGGTGCCTGGTGCTGGAGGTGTGGTGCGCTGCGCGTAAGGTTAGAGCGGCTGTCATGGGCGCTACTGTCGCGACGCGATGAGGAGAGCATCGCGTTAGTTTCAGCATTACGCGAGGAGTACTTGACTGTCTCCCAGCCCCGCCACGCCGTCTGCGCCGCGTCCGGACCACCGGAAGCGTTCGGCAAGTTCGGGAATCCACGCAGCTTGGTCAACGTCCGCTGCACCTCCCACGTCTTGCCCTGTTTGCGTTCGTCCGTATACTTGTCTAATGCGATCCGAATCTCGCCCATGAACCGATCCTGGCCCAGAGGCCCGCGCTGCCAGAGTTGCACGACGACGCCAATCCGTCTGGGATCGCGCACATAATGTAAAAAGTCCTGGTTGAAGACGGGGTTCAACGTGTCGCCTACGACGGTAGTCTCGAAACTCCGCACCCACCGCTTGGTCTTTAGATCCATAAAGGCGAGGAGAGCATAGCACTCAAAGTCATTGACAAACACAGGCACGGTAGACTGCGTCTGGGAGGTGCCGTCTGTGCTATTCTGGTCAGGCGAGAAGGTCGTGGAGGTGGAGGTCGACACAGGGACCGTCACGACCCGCTTACCCCGCGGGGGGTTGAGTTCCGCGCTGACAATGGAGATCTTGACGAAACCATCGTAAAAGTAGAGGTTGCGCCGCTCCGAGTCCTGCAGGAAGACGGATCGTGGAATCCGCCACCATAATGGGGGCGTCGGACCGTCCGTCTTCAATTCCTTGACATGTACGAACCGCCGGCAGCTGAAGAACATACGGAGGAAGAAGTCGCCTTCCTCAGATGGATCGAACGTCGTAGGGACGCACACGTACCGCCCAGGCAAGAGCTTGAATCTCCCCGAGACCTCCCTGGAATTCATATAGGTGACTTTAGCAATGACCTCGTACATGGACTTGTGGAAGCGGTACCTGCGATTCCGCTCTACGCGCAGAATGACGAATCCGATGGTTGCGTTCTCAGCGCCAAGGTGACGCTTGCGCCGCGAGTCCTGCTGCATAAGGGATATGACGCAGACGGCAGGATCGTGTATCGTGAAGATATACTGGTGGTTTTTTGGAAAAGTTTGTGGATAATTGACACAGCCGCCAGCAGTATTATCGGCAAGGGACCAGCGCGCGAGGAAGACAGCTGAGCGCCAGCGGTGGCGCTGGAAAAGCCGAAGGTGGTTGTTATTGGTCGGGATGTGGCGACAGATGATAAGGCTGGTAAAGTTGGTACAGAAGTCGGGAAATGACTGCAAGATATATAGTAATGACAATAATAATTAATGAGAAATGCTGTACCCCACAAAAATCAGTAATCACCACAAAATATTTTTCTCTTCCCCTGCCAACGATCCCCTTCCCCCTTCCCTTCTTCCTTCTCCCTTCCCCTCCCCCTTCCCTCCCCCTCCTCCCTCCTCTCCCCTCTTTCTTTCCCGTTCCTTTACTTCCAGTATCTAAAAATCACCACTCGGTTCTCTCAACACAGCCCTTGCCAAACTATTCATAGCTCTCTTACCATCCAGAAATCACCATCGTCCGCGATTTTTACCCCCAACTGCTTCTTCCTTGCATTGGGCACGGCTCTCCACTCCTTAGAATCATCGGCCCACGGCCCGTTCCACTCACCCTCGCCCCACGGGTTGTGCAACCGGACGAGTAGAGTGTCTGGCGGGTGTTTGAAGAAGCGGCGCCACCACGAAACGCGGATGCGGCGGAGATCCGTGATACCGTAAGCGTGCTGAGCATTTGGTGATCAAAATAATAATAGAAACATTAAACCACTAAGCTTTTTTTTTT